>JAQGCM010001870.1:0-13154 GCA_034699705.1 Hymenaphorura dentifera
TCGCCATCGACATCATCATCGCCGACCACATCGTCATCATGGTCGCCATCATCATCGTCACCATATTGGTCAAGGAGGTGTCGAAACCACTCCAAAGCCAACCAACGGATGGGATTGGGATAATGTAAAGGGTGTTATCGTTGATTCAGACGAGAACGACACAAATGAAGCTATCGATCAAGGACACGAACCGTCCGACTCTCCTTCAGCAGCTGGAAATGAAAATGAAATTCTGGACGCTTCGACAACAGAGTCAATCAGAGATCGAAAACTTTCACGCAAAAATGACAGGAAAACTCGCTGGTCCACGAGGATCAGGGGCCAATACAAGAGGAACAAGAATTCCGATGATGAAGAGTAACTTAAAATTGAAAAATCGACAAGAATTTTTCAGCTCTACAATTTTTAAGTAAATTTTCAGTTCAATTTTGATTGATTCTGCGTTTTGATTGCAAAAAAGTGTATAATTCCTGTTGTGGTTTGAAACTGTAATAAAAATTTAGTGTTTTTATCAACGTGAGAATATTTTCGATGCGATTTATTTTCTTTAATTAATGCAAAATGTTAGTTTTGATTTTCACGGAAATGTCGACTAAAATTGGTCGAGTTAAGTGTGAGAGGCGAGTGAAATCAGTAGCAGTAAATCCCGTGCACAATTGCAACGCAGTAGAGCGTGTCCTGAGCATAAAACAGCAAAGGACAAATTAATTTTTTTTAAATTGATTGAAATAATTAATTAATTGAATTTTAAATTTTCAAAAAATGGTTTTGATAAAACTCACATTAGTGAAAGTGTAGCTGGTTGAGCAATCCGCCTCTGCATCCCAAAGACAGCGATAAGCAGAAGCCAAAGCATCATTTGATCGCTCTGCAATAACGACGTTAACAACTAATTTGTATCGTGGAAAACGAAGAAGATGAGTACTGTCCAAAATTTCTTTGGCAATTTCACACGTCCATAGTTGTACTTCTTCAGCAGCATAACTTTTATCTTTTAGCCAACTTTTAATGATTTTTTCAACCCAAAATTGAACGACGGCAGGGCGAAATTTGTGATTGTATCCAGGACCAATCACATCTTCTTCTATCACGGGTTCTGGCAGTGTGAGTCCTGTGCTTCCTGGAAATTATCAAGAAATCTAAATTTAGCAATGGCAATAATTTGTTGTTTAAATCACTGACAATATTCAAAATAGTAAAAAAAAAAGTTGTCCAAACCTCGTCCTTCGCCACTTTCACCGGTTGTCCTTCGATTTCCTTCTTCACTTTCGTCTTCACCGTATTCACCATAATCTTCTTGAGTCGATGGAATTGACTGGATGGACTGATCTTGTGCATGTGAAACTGCCTGCGATGCTAATCTGGATAATCGTTTGCCGTCTTCCTTAATCTTTCGGACTTCTTCCTCCATTTCTTTCCTGGTAGGAGGAGGTGTTGCCATTTTGTTCGCAGTTCAGCAAAATCTTAAAAATTAAACGACTGGACTTTTCCTTCGAATATTTCAGTTAATTTTCGTCACTATTTTCCAACTCATGTGTGACTTCAAGTTTTCAAGCAAAGCCTACGAAAATGTAGCATGGAATTTGCCTTTCCTCGAGTTGTAGCTCTTGTTTGGTCAATAAGTTTTTTTATTTTTAGTGCCCAGCACAACGAAAATCTACTCAATTGGGTACTGCTTGTCTACACAGGAAAATTAGGATGGAGTTCTGGAGAAAGCCTGCCCCAGTTAACCGTCAAATTCATGCGTTTTGTAATTTAGTAGCAAACCAAGCAATGTTGAACTTCAAAATTAACAATCCATCTAAAAATACTTCCAAGCTTAACTTAAACAAGGACGCTGTTTGTGAAATTGGTTTGATAAATGCGAATTTAATCTAATCTTAATACGAAATGAAAATAAGTTGCAATCCATCGGTGTGTGTAATCTAGTTTAATCAACTAAATTAACATCAAAACCCAGTACAACAACACAGATACTCAAACTGAATTGAACAGGCTATAAAAAGTATTTAATTTACAAAATTAGAAAACAATGCATTTTGTTTTTATCGACGAGATTGATGAACTCTCGTAAAGTCAAACTGTCTTCTCCAGCATTTGCAAGACCCAGGAATCAAGAACCAATCATAAAATAGCCTAACTTGAAAACATCCGATTTCATCTAATCCATCACACTGTGGTGGGATTTCTTCAACTGAAAGGTCATTCCCACTTCCGATGGTTTCTCCATTTCCACTACTTTTAGCTTTACGTTTTTGAATGTATCTTTGAAATTTTTGAAAGTCTGCAATTTGTTCGGTTTCTGAACCGGCTGGTGTTGCGTTTAATGGAAAAGCTTTGTCTGGATAAAACATTTCTGCCACGAGGAGACTTTGCCATCTTGGTGAAGTTCGACATGACCCATCCATGTAGTAACAATTTTGCTCACTGCATTTTGTAACCTCAACCGTTTGAGTAAAATAACCTTCTCTTGGAATTTGGACCACGTAGCGCCAAGCTCCTTCATGATTTCTGGCGAAAACTGGAGTTAAATATTCGGCGGATGAAGGACAAGGGGTTGCGGGCATGTTGGCTTCCGCGCTTATCAGGGGCTGCTGTGATTGTTCGGATTGGTGCAGAGCTTCATATTGAAATTGTTGCTGCTGAGGCATGTAATTTCGGTGGGGATATTGTCGTTTGTTGTTTACCCCCTCTGGGGAATTGTCGAACCGCTGTTGGTGTTGTTGAAGTTGCTGGTGATGATGGTACTGGTTGTGGTTCATGTGGGGCGTTCTTCCCCACATTGTGTGATACATTTTGCAAAGTCGATTAAAATAGGATCTGGAATTAATTACAATCAGATAATTTGTTGAATAGACAATTTAGAATGTAATTGTTTAGTACTGCAAAAGTGAAATTTGCTTACAATCCGCCGAATGATGCAGGATTTTCACAAAAGCGAATTCTGGAAATCTGACTGGCTCGTCCTTCAACCCTTTCGGTGGAATTTGGACTAGTTTGCTCGTCTAAATTTTCTTGTATAATTGGTGATCGTTTTGTCCGATGATTGGGTCGTCTATTTAAAAATTAGTTTTCAAATATTCAAAATTGTTGGTAAAGATTGCACAGATGTTCAAGTCTGAAGTGGAGCGAAGTTCATTGAACTACACGCTAAAATGCTAAATCAACAGCAGCCAACACAATAATCAGCGTAATTGACAAAAATTAAATCACGAGGTTCTTACGTGTGCAAAGGAGGTGTCAATTGGTAGTCTTCGTACGGGTTGAAACGAGCCACCTTAGGAAGTGACTTGTCACTTTTGAGCACGGGAAGAGCGTGACGAAAAAATTGGAGCGTTTTGTTCTTGATAATTTCACTGCATGAGCATATGAGCATTAGGAAATCAGAGTTGAATGCAGAACAGGATCAAATTCCGGTCCATTCAAAAACATATTCAAAATATTAGCTAATGAAATTCGTCAGACAACAATGCAAAAACTTACAAAGGGTAAGATGAGCCATCGGGGAATTTGTGACCCAATGGATTGCTTGGGATATAGCCCCGGTTCAAGTCTCCGCAAATAGTGTCCAGCCAATTTTCGCGAACGTTCATGGCTGGAATCAGAAATTTGCATTTTTATCAATTTCTGAAATTTCTGCAAAAATGTTTTAGCTTAGATAGGCAAAATTGCCAAATTACCAGGACACATTTCACTGGATTCGGCATAAGGTGGTGGCCTCACAGTTGGTGGGCTCGAGTAAGGCAATTGAACAAAGATTCCGTTACTAGTCGTTTGTCTAGCGTCACTGACGCTGATAGTAAGGGCGAAGAACAACGTGACGACAACAATGACGAGGCTAAGTCTGATTGTTGCAAATCGTCGTGACCGAACTACTTTTTCTTGCCTAAGTGTTTCAGTCCTTAATCCAGGCTTAAACGAAGTCTCATTAATCTTTTTATTGCAAGCGAAGTTTTTGTAGGAAAGATTCCAATTCCAACTCGTTGAACAAAATCCTAATGTTTCAAACCCAAATTCTTCTTGTTGTTGAATATCTTCCTCACCACCTTCGCCATTCTTTGAAGCTTCAGCTTGGCAAGAGCTTAAACGACAATCCATTCTCGAATCGTGCGTTCAAGTGCAAGTTCTATCTGCAATTTAAAAATCCACTTAAATTTATTTCCTGTGCAAAATGTTGACATTTATTATCTACAAGCCGCTTAGGCAAAGTGCATATTTACTAATCTGACATGTGCTAAAAAATACAATCTTTAGAAATCATAAAAACCCAATTAAATGACCACCTACTTGCCTACTTTGGAAATGGATGGTCCGATTTTTTGAGACTAACGCATTTATTTGGATTTCGAATTTAGAAAGTCTTAATTTTTTAAGCGCAACATTTTGCAGGAGCACTCAAATACAATAAAATTATTTGAATGTTGAGGAAATTCATTCATCGCAACCCAAAGACCAAACAAATGGAAATTCACATTGATTTTTGATTTGTTAAATTATCTCGCCTCTAGCATCTCTTGCCAAAAAAATGGGCTGCCTCATTGAATTGAATTGACAGTTGGACCACTCTATTCAGACACAATTCGAGTACATGTAACTGTTAATTACTAATTAAATAGTCCCAAAGAAGGACTTGCATTTTATTTGTTCTCAAACAAGGTATGACCAATCGACCAAAGACCACCGCTAAACCGCACCCTTAAGTCAGACAAGAATGGCCAGCAATTAAGACAAGAGGCTATTGAGATTAAGAATTCACTAAATACTCAAAGCCAAGATTTATTTAGGGATTTGGCTCTAGGCTTAGCGGCAATTAAGGGCGCACCGCGCAGTGCACTGTCGCGATTATTTGGCAGGACCTACCCTACAACCTTAATCGTACTTTATAGTAATTTTTCCTATACGGATTCTGCGGACGCGGTGCTTGGTGGCACTACTTTAGCAATAATCGGGCTACGTGTTAGCAAATTTATTATTGTCATTAAAACTAAAAGGGCTGAAATTATTTGTGATTGTAAAAAATTGCGTGCTAAATTCTAATCGGCCTTTCATGTAAAATAACAAAACCAAAATAAACATCCTTTACACGCGCAGCACTTGCTGTTGCACCCTGCAGTGTATCAGAATTTAATTTTAACAGTGTCATCAGGTCAAACGGAAGCCCCTTAAATGTAAAGTCAACAATGTGAGAATTTAAATGCAAAGCAAATGTAAAGTGGAAAGAAAGGAAAACCAAATACAAAATTGGACACGCAGTCCTCCTTCACTCTGCGAATTCACCAGTTTCAAATTGCAAGTTGCAAAAAAATATGGCAAACTGACGACAAGTACCATTGCATTTTATTTTGTTGAAAACAAAACTGGTTCATTTTTCTTGTTAATACCGAAAACGCAAAGAACAAAAAAAATTCACTTTTCACTTTTAGCATGTTGTGAGAAATATTGCATGCGGGCATGGATGGTTGCACGCTCCGTCAATTTATTTGCAATTTCTGCGCCCGTCAAAAGTAGAAGGTGAAAAAGAACCAACAACAATGGGCAACAACAATACTTGCCTTCATTCGACGGAAATAAGGGAAATGTATTGTAGTTTCCTGTCCTGCTTATTTGCTAGCCTGAACGAACATTCAAGTTGAAGCTGATGACACAAAGTGAACCGGAACGATTATGAGGGCAACAATGGAAAAGAAAAACAACAATAGGCTAGAACTACGACCATATTTACTTTATAATTGCGTCAATTTATAAAATTGAGGGTTGGTCAAATTAAAATCTAACCAAAATCAAATTTTGAAAGTGAGGTGGTCTGCTTTAATGCAAATATAATTATGGTATATTTTTAAATAATGAAATTAAGCACTTTAATTGAGTCAATTTGAATTTGGTCTGAAATTGAAAGGCTAAGGGAAGATTTCTGTGTGGGTGTTGTTCTTGCAATTTTGCAACATCTTCGTAATTTCGTCACGGTCTAACAATTAGGTTGGCCCATCAGAATTGTAATGCTGATTCTAAAGATGTGTTTTAAGGAGTTGGAGAAATAAACAAAGACAGGAATTGTTGTAATCTTCGTAGCTTCGGTCATTTGCCTTTTGCTCAGATTGTTGAAAATCGGTTCAATATAAATCGAACGATTACAAAGGAGAAGAATTAATTTTTCCAGGCTTGGGCGAACTCGGTCGAATTTCAGTATTTTAGTGCTAGGAAATGTACGAAATTAAATTTAAAAAAAAATAAACTTCTAACCTCCAACTTCGAATTTTCCGAATTTTTGTAGAGATTTACGTTTTTCACATTGCGATGTTATGTTGTTCTAGAATACATTGCTCTATTTTCATAACAATGCTAACTTTAGCATGCAAATCAGCTCTGAAATTTTGCTACACTTCTGCTCTACAAATTCTACAGGTGAATACCAGTTAACTGCTTAACAATCACAATGTCAAGTTTAAAATCAGCCTTCAGTCGTTCAGCTGCTGTTAAATCAGAATTAGAACACGAGAACACAACAATGAGTAGTAAACTCTAATCGTAGACTGAACCGTGTGAGCTACCCCCATTTACTTTTCTACCTGTTGATTTCTTCAACTCTTTCAAAGTCATTCATCGCCGGCATTGTTGCATTTTGAGGATGAGTACAAATGCGCTTGCAATTTTCAAGGTATAGCGTATTGAACCCAACCCCTTAATATCAATTGAATATGGAATTGCAAGCAATTCTAATCTGATTCAGACCTTCATATTTCGAATTCATTCGGAGGCAAAGAAAAAGAAAGTCCCTGATTGTTGCTGTTTTAATTAAAAGCATAATTAGACCAAAAAGCCAAAATCCTGGACTTAGATTTTTAAACCGTCTTTTGTTGCCAGCAACCGAATTGATTGTTGCAAAAAAATTATTCAAAAAATGATTCAAATTCTTTAGAATTTTTTGATCATTACGTTACCGAAAAAAATTCTTCGTCTTTCATAACCTAATTCAATCAAGTGGAATTTCGCAGCTCGCGACTCGATAGATTAACATTCCCTTACGTAATCAACAATTGAATTCGTATTAGGCTATGGTACAACTTACAAGCCTGCAACAATGAACACAAGACTGACAACTAACCGTTTCACCCGAAGGATTAAGAATGTTATTATTACATTGTTTAGAAGAAGACGTAAAGCTGCAAGATAAATTAAGATGCTTGTGTTCATTGCTTGTTCATCAGAGCTAAGCCTTAAGAGTAGTTTGCAAAATTGTTGATTCAGTCGATCATCCGGTTGTAGTATCATCTACTAGTAGTACGTAGGTTTGCCTTACATTTTAGTACATAATTCAACAATGCAACGCAACAATGTGCAATAAGGCAAGAATATATTCACTCACTTAAAATAATAAATAAAAACACACCCATAAGCACAATAAGGAGTAAGAAAAGGAGGCAGAACTGTAAATCTTGCCAGCCTAGGCATAGGCAGGCATGGTGAACAAATGCAAATTGCAAATATATCGGTTTTCAAAGCCACACACTGCAGTTTAGTTTGTTTCAAAATGAGAAATTGCAAAGTGCAATTAAATTAGTGGTCAGTTGAATAATTGCAAGAATTGAGTTTGTGCAAAACAAAGGCGTTAGGGCAGGTTGCGAAAACGAATTAACTTTGCCAGTTTGCCACGTACACATAATTCGACATATTCTTGATGACTGTTTTGCGGTTGCCACTTTTGAAAGTTTGACTGGTCTGCTTACTGGCTTGCCCACTGCTTAGGGAATTGAGAAATTAAGCCAAAAGCCATTTCAAACAGTACTGCGAAAATTTTGCAGAAAGTTGGGAAAAGGAAAGTGTCAAATTCAATTAGAGATATCACGTCAAGCCGATGCCGAGCGGTAATAATGGTTTGGTAAATACATTCACTTCATTTACTACATTTCAACAACAATTCCCGATTGTCATCATTATTATCCCGTTCTGTTCAAATTTAAACACAACTGCTTAATTTAGACTCTATTTGTAATCTCTGTGTGATCAAATCTATCTCCAGTTTCTCTTATAGACAAAAAGGTTTCTGCAATAGCAACCCTAGAATGAACTTGTGTTCTCTGCTTTGGGACATCAGTTGTTGGCAAAGTTGACTTTGAAATAGGTGCTTTCGGGTGCATTTCATGTTCACGACGCGATACAAAATTGCTTTACAAAAATTCTGCAAATTTTCTAGTGTAATGAGAGCAGGGTGTGCACAATTGAAACTTGAACTTGAAAATTGAAACCGACCGACCGCAGCACTAATATTACAAAAAATACCAAATTTGTGGTTCAGGGTTCAGTAGTAATATTTATTCATTAGTTGTATTTACAATGAGTCTATAAATTTATTCGCGAAGAACACATTACGTGTTTATTGTCTGGGTTCATGTGCATTCTGGTCAACTATGCTAAAACACCCCAAATAGAACATTTTAAAACGATTCCAAATATTTACACCTGATTTTTTTTGTATTACGAGGAATGTTGATCTATTCAAATTAAGATTTCATTTCAATTTCGTCTGATAAATTAACACAAATGCATACAGACTCACTCAACTAGTCACATTTTTTTTTGGATTTTTAACACTATTATTTCTTAATTAGTAGTTTAGTAGTTGGAAGACTTGTTTTACATTTGCACGAGTGCCATTGGAAGACTTTTTTTTTTTTTTAATTATTCTAAGCACCTTGACCTCATCCATTTACATACGCAGAAGAGAATAAGGGTTGCTCTAACAATCTAACATCCCTGAAGTTAACTATTGGAAGACATGTTGCTTAATTTCTAATCTAAACATTTGACGCTGGCTAATTTTCTCGAGACCAAATCCACCCATTTGTGCTCTGGAAGACGATTGAGGAAAACATACAGTCACAAGTCGAAGTCACAACGATAAAATGATTTTGAAAATTTCTATTTAAAATGGCAGCCCAAGTGAATAAGCCTCAAGCATGGCCGTCCCACTATCGTAAATCCCAATCACTCCGAATAATACCCCGATAAAAATTATGAAACAATCAAATGCTACAACTTGCCAAACGAGTTGATCACCTTTCAATTTGAGATGAAAATAACATGGCCAAATGAAACTCAACATTGTTCCTGTAAAATTTCCAATGAAACCCATCAAAATGCTAAAGTGTGGAATACCAATCGCCATTAGAATTGTGACGAGGACAACACAGACTCTAAATATGCATCCAGTCGTTGTTAGATTCATTTCTTTGTCCCAAACTTTATATTCTGTGGCTTTTCTAAAAAACACACGTTCCAACAATTCGACTGCAGCGTAGTATGGTAGTGGATATGATAAAACGGCTTTGACGACGAGGATGAAATTTACGATTGGCTTCCAGAAAGATGGCAAATTGTTGGTGATTACCTGAAAGTAAAAAATTATGCAAATGAATTTGACAATTGTATATTTAAATATTTTCTAATTGTTTTTTACCAACCTGTAAAGTTGACTTTTGCCAAGTGAGGAACGCTATGTAACCAAATCCTGATTTGAATGCTGCTGCAGCGATATGACTCCAATCTAACATTTGGCCAAACTTTTCAGGCTGTTGCATATTTCCTTCGAGAGTTGGTAAAAATATATGAGAAGTATAACTAAAAACAATGATGCCCAAACTAATTGGAAAAGTGTCCATGTCTATTGTGAAAGCAACTTGTCCAAACCCCCATTGCCCAATATTTGAGAGGCAGTAGCCGACAACTATGAGATTAATTAAAAAGTGCGCAACTGTACACCAAAATGAAAGGGTGGAAACATGGTGCAAGTTTTTCAAAAAGGCGCAAGGTATTAGCATAATTCCACACAACATCATCCAGGAACGTGCGTCGATTGGCAGAGTTCGAAAAGTTCCTGAAAATTTTCAAGGTCAAATAAATTTACCTTTAAACCAGAAATCTTCAGATTTTTTCTCTGAAAAAGTGTTAATTTTTTTCTCAATAATTCGCACTTACCGACCATGAGATCTCCACAAAGTACGATATAAAGAATACAGGTCATGAGGAGTTCAATGCATTGGGCTGTGTTGACTAGTTTAGGCCCATATTTTTTCCCAAAACAAACTTTGGCGATTGCAACGTAGCTGTCACGAACTCGAACCATAATTCCATTGCTGTCTGGTTCGTATAAACATTCGACCAAAATTTTACCAGTGTAACAGCAAATATAGGCAACGCCAATCATGGCAACAACCGCCCAGTACCCGCCATGGAAGACTGCGTATGGAAGTGACACCAAAAACATTCCCTAAAAAATGTCAAAATGAGTATTCGAAAAAGGGTTTGGTTTTCCACAACTTTGCAACAATTAAATTCCACCAAAATTAGGCAAACAACGTTACCTGGATAGCATTTGTAACGTTCCAGCCCGCCTGCCACTCTGTGATTTTATCTCCTGACCCTCCAAACTCTCCTTCCCCTGCTCCTCCGTAGTCATCAAAACTTTCTTTGTTGATTGACCCAAAATCTTGAAGTTCGTTCTCTCCTGGTTTTTTCTTTGCAAAATTAAAATTTTCACCAGATTTGCTCAATTTTTTACAACAATTTGTTGCACTGTCTTTAAGCGTGAGCCAAACGTTGGCCGCAATTTGTTGAACTGATGGACGTGGTAATTGGGCCATTATTAGAGTTTTTGGGTCAGAGATGACTACTGAAAAAAAGAAAAGAGTGTGGGGCAGGAGGTCAGAAGGCAGGGCGGGAGCGGCAGGTAGGTGACGACGGACTGAGCTGCTCTGCTTTCTCCAGAGAAATTCTGGACTAAACGGGAGAAAGCAAGAGTGAAAGCAGCGCATGCATGAATTCTAAATGGGTCGATCATCACCACGCCCGAGAGAAAGTCGGGGCGGGATTTGACTTTCTCTTGGTTTTGTATTTGCTGGAAGCTGTTTTGGTCATATTTTTATTCGTAAATGTCAAATTTTGAAATCCTCAGACTCTCAAGACGACTTGAAGCACGTTTAGAAAGTATTAAAAGGTGTTCTTGTATGGCACTTGAAACTTTAGTGTAATGAACTCGTGTATGTGCATTTTTGACTTTGTATTACGAATGCCAACCAACCCATTTCAAAATGCAAAGAGCCTTTGCAGAAAAAAGCCCATGATGTTTGCAAAATTATCAAAATTTCTTTCGTTAATCAATATAAAGTGTGAAGTCGGAGTAAATTTCAAGTAAAGATTTCAATTTGAATCTGTGCAATGGCTTTAGATTTTATCAACAAATCAAAGGTGCTCGATTCCTGATTATTTTGGTCGATTATTGCTACTGAATACTGGCGATTGCCGAAATTTCGTGATCGACTATTGAATACCTCTGCAGTTTCTGTGATAAATTTTATTGAGAAAACCCCAAAAGGAATTAACATAACTCATTTTTATTTAGTACGTTAGAAAGTGTTGTAGTTGTAACTGCTCAAAGTAATTCTGCACAAGAAATCGGAGACGAGAATAGAATTTTTGGGCACCATTTTATAAATCGGTTGTAATAAATTTGCAAGCACAAAAGAATTTCAAATTCAAGTAAGAGACCTACCCACCGAACGACCGAACCGACTAGTGACCATACCCTTCCCTGACATGATTTGATTGATTTGATTTCTTTATTAACTTGATATCAACGTGACCCGACCCCAGCGATTCGAAAGTGGCTTTATCGACATTTTACTGGAACCTGGGGCGTCTAGTCTAGTCTTGAATTTTGTCAGCTACTCATGTTGCATAGGTGAACAAAAAATAGACTACCCGAATTTTCAAACTTTGCAATTTGGGCAGTTTTTTTGCAAACATTGCAAATGAAATTTGCAAGCTACAGTTTGAATAGGATATTTTTACGTCTCATCTCAAATCTCAATTTCTATTGTTGCATTTTCTCTCTCTGACCAATTCATTTCTTTCATCGTAAGTCTGTGAAAAAAGCGGGTAAATTGAATATGACGGCTACGACGAAGTTTGTCACCGTAACGTCCAGATTTTTATTGTTGCAAAATCCGTGGAAAAGAACAGTCACGAATTTATTTGTCAGAAGATCAAAAACCCACATTTTTGAGATTTTTGAAACTTCTTTCAGCCAAAACTCGACTCGTGGAATCAGCACAGGCAACGACAGCAAGATCAATCTCTTTGCAAAAATGAGCGCTTCTGAGTCTGGATCTTCTGATGAAGAAGTTGGTAAGGTCAAAAATAAAAAAAACATATGGGGATATTTGCTGACATTTGATATTTGACTACAATAATTTATTGTCAAATGCAATAAATCAATTACATATTGCGTTGCAAGTTACACGACACGAGGGAACTTTGTTATAGAGCATGCGCACAGCGCTCAGGTCTACCATATCATGTTTTTTTCTTAGTTGCACCACCATGCATGGACTGACCCGCTGACCCAGAAACTGAAAATGTCTGTCAGTTGAATTCACAGCAATGACAGACAGACCCCCCGTGAAAGGTCAACGATTAAAGACGCAAAGACTGTTAAATCGTATACCGTTTTCAAGTTTTCAATTTCGAGCTTTGTGTAATCTTCCAAAGCCACGTAGCCACTAGCCGGTAAAAAATTAATTTCCCCAGGAAAACCAAGGTAGCCAGTCATTCTACATATTTTTAACTGAATTATGAAAATTTGTTTGTTGAAATTCGGGCAAGTTTATTTAAAAAAAAATTATTGATTGTACTGCACTGCGCTTCGGTATTCGAAACCAAATCGTACAAACTCGGAAACGAACGTCCATCATAGTTTTAGAGTTCAGCATGGAAGGAGAGCAGTCGACTGTAAAATTAGGGAATAAGAAGAAACTGAAAAAAGGACACAGCAACACATTGTGTCGTCGTTTCGCTCGACTTTGCAAGACAGGCTCGCGCGGTATGTGAAGGCCAATTTTTATGAGATCGAGGGAATAAATTCATTCTTGACTTCGCGACCTCTGAGTCCGGATTCCAGAATAAATTTCTGTTTGGTTCTGTCTGTCACCAGTGATTCGTGTACTAATGTGCTCTTGGCGCATTGTGCTCATGAGTTCGGTCGGTGATTTTTGACCCTGAGAACCGTAAGACTTTGACCCTGCGTTTAGCGAATTAATTCTGTTTTGATTTCAAATATTTTGGGAGGCTTGCAAGTTGACTTTGAGTGAAAGCTCATACTG
>JAQGCM010001871.1:0-13153 GCA_034699705.1 Hymenaphorura dentifera
CGGTTTTTGAGTCATACTACCACCCGATTTTGCCCATTTGCGGTTTTTGAGTCATACTACCACCCTTCCTTTCTACTCAATATCCTATCAAAGGTTTCTTGGGTGAGGGTGACCCCGACGAATGAAATGAAAAATTTGATTGAGTAGAGATATAGACAATCCATGAGCTTGATTCAAGTTCCAAGAGCACGAACACGAAGTTTTCATCCAATAAAGTTCTCTTTGCTCTTTGGAAACTTCTAGCCTCAGTTTTACACCGCGAGTTTTATGTTTGTAACCATATTACTGAAATTGAAGAAATACTTTCCCAACCAAACCAACTATTCTCCAATAAATTCTGGATGATAAGGAAAGGCTGCTCGGCGTCTGTCATGTTTACCACTCATTTCATTTTAGATGGACAACGGATAAGCTTTCGCACAGGAGCACTGAAGAGCTTCCCTTGCCAATTCAAGTTTTTTCCAATAAAGAAATTCCATCTCAATTATCAAACATTTGCGCTATTTTTCCCTTGCTGTTTTTCCCTCTGAGCTGAGCATAGCCTGCCTAACCTTTGGAAAATTGGACATTTAATTGCAGGTGGAGGAAAGGTCAATTTGGGTGAATAGAATTTGACCCGTGCGTCCAATTCAATTAGAGCGATTGATTGTGATTGCAAAAAGTTGCAATTTGTGAACATCAATAAAGTGTATGTAATAGGAGCGTATTTCTTCAATAATTTGAAAGGTTAGTTGGGCTGGGCATAGGGGCAGGGGATGGGGGTGTTCTGGGAATAGCGCTCAAGCCTCTAAACCAATAAAAGGATTAAGTGTATCTAATTTATATCATCCAGTATCCTAGACAAGTCAATTTCTCAATGCAGAGCGCAGGCAGAGCCCACTTTATTAGGACCGTGCAAATCGGGTGGTCAGAGTTTTGCAAAAAAAAAAACAAATTGATGTTACGTTCGATGTTGGGGCCGGCTGACACTGTCCAAGTCGAAGGCCCTTCCCACGGACTATTGCACAAAACTGAAACAATTAAGTCATTATCATTCTGTTCAATTCTACTGCATTACGGCTGCGTCCTACGTCTAAGCTCCTAGAATAAATCAAAATCATGCACTCGTATTTATTTAACCACTCAAGTTACAATTTTCTGGAATTGTGTAGCATAAAATTGGTCGAGGTTTGTTCTGGTTGAGTCACCGTTTCAAATTAGATTTAACTTATGGCCCAATTCCATTAATATTAAGCCAGGTAACTGCGCGACGGGACTTATACGTGGGCTTCGGTTTTCTACAAATTCCGTTGTTTTTCCTTTTCATGCCATGACTGCATGTAGTACATGAGAAACAAACATAAATTGAGAGCTAAGACCTGACCCGGGTAATAAGTATTTTCCGGTTGAACTGGAATTCGTGATGGAAGGAAATGAAAAAGTCTGTCTTTACTGACCGCCAACCGCTGAAACTACTAGAATCACGCCCTTGACTTTTTGATTTTGCTTTTGGCAACCCATCCCTTCCTGAGAATCCTAAGATTCGGGACGGGAGTGCAAAATTTCAAGCTAAAGCTAAGGAATAAAGAAGCTATCATAAATCTAAGTTTCTCCTGCGTCAGCATCCTACTGTCTATATTCTTATATACTATATATGTAATCCATGTCTGTTTTTTGGCCAGATCTCCCACAAGAAGTTCAGAATTTTAAATGCATTGCCATGAAATGGTCAAGTCTCAACTGTACTTGGAGAAACCCATACAACACCATCAAAACCAACTATGAATTGAGCTACGTTTTTCGAAGGTAATTAATTTTACAGAAAGCCTTTGTTGATTACTGAAAATTAAATTAGATCCAGGAAATAAGGTGGGATTGATAGGGTTAGTCCTCCTCACTACAGGGATTCGCTGATTGCTCTGGTTGATTAATTCATGATAGTCATCCTGTCATGTCTCCGCTTATTTCTTTGATGAGGGAGGGCATGACTTCTTGCGCAGTTGGTTTACCTTGACAGGCAAAATGTAGCAATGTAGGTCGTCGCTTCGGCTAAATGTCACGTAAAGTTGGGACTTGCAAAACTATGGATTATTTCGGAGCTTTTAACTTGTGAAATACATAATTAAAGAAGCATAAAAGCGTGATCACTGCAGAATTCGGAGTTTATCAAGTCAGCTCGTGTACGACTTGCAATATTAGTGCGCTGCTTTTTTTCAAATGAAACAATGATCTTTCTTCGTGGAAATTCTCGTCACATTTTAGTTCTAAGCTAAGCGAATATCAATAGGGATGCCATGCATGCATATTTATCTCTTTACCGAAGATTGATGTGGTCGTCGGTCCTTAGTTTCGACTTTCGACCTTCATATGGATCGTTCAATAATTCAATGCCAGCAGCCATTTTAGAGCGAGGCGCTGCGTATGTTGCATCGTAAAGATCATTTACTTTTTACGGATGATCCTGAGGGAAATCTGAGAGGACATTGTGTAGGACTTGTGGGCCTGTTTTTGAACTTGAACTTAAAACTTTTAGCGTTTCAGTCAGCCTTTGTGTCTAGCTCTAACTCACTTTCATTAATTTTGAAAGAATCCGACAACCTTGCGGCTACGAAAATACGTTCAACGAAACCAATTTATGCAGTTGGAATGGTCGGACTGAGCCCCACTACCAACAGAACACAGACACGATCATTCTCGAGATGAATGGAACGAATCGTCTTTCTCCGTCTGGAATCATTAAAACTTATAAAACTGATCATTATAAAATCGGTAAGGACTTTCTCCCTTCTCCAACACGTAACAAAAGTGTGTAACATTTGTCTTGATTAATTTGTAGTTGTTCCGGACAAACCAAAGATTGAGGAGGCGAGGGCAATCTCAGCCCACGAGATTCTGGTGGATTGGTCATTTCACTTATTTCTATATTTTAAGCCTGGAGTGCTCCACAAAGTCTCCGTGACTAGTGTTGCGGAAAACACTCAATATCATAATGAAACTGTAAGTCAAGCCTGAAATTGAAATCTCACAATTTTTTTTTAGATAATGGTGAAAAATAGTTCAGTTCATTATTGACAACATTTAATTTTGCAGGAATTCAAGTCACACAGAGTTTCACAGCTGTCAAAACGATTTCAAGTTCCTTTCGCGTTTACAGAGTATCGCATAGAAATAAGAATGAAATCTCAAACTGCAGACGACTCGGAAGAATTTTGGTCGGTTCCAGCCGTAGTTCTTATAAAGACATTGGGCAAAAGTGAGTTTGAATTTTTATGAAACTTCATGGACTTTGTCGTGCTCAGAGACAGAACTTTAGGACATTTTGTTTGCTTTTAGAACCTGACCTTCCACCTCAGACCACTCTCGGGAGTTTTGAAATTGTTAACAAATATCAAGCTCGTGACATTTTTGTTTACTGGAAACTTTTGCCCATCCATCTTCGGAATGGGTCTGACTTTCGCTACAAGTTCGTCGTGTATGAAAACGACGTGCTCCAACCGTAAATACCGTATATAAAATTCGAAACAATTTACTTTAATTCGGATTTCACCAATATTGAATAAAATGTTGCAGGGATATTACACCGCTGGAATCCCATGAGTCGTATGCAGTTTTCCCAGGCTTATCCTTGATGTCATATCGATTTGAAATCGTTGCCATGAATTCTGAAGGAATGAGTGACGAAAGCACTGTAGTGGTCGTACCAGCTTATACTGAAGGTAGTTTAAATGTAAAAGTTTTCATTTGATAGCATTATTTACAGTTTCTTGTAATTTTTTTACAGCGCCAAAAGCACCGGTCAGTGTTTCGAAATTGGTTTACCCAAATAGCACGTTTGAGGTGTCTTGGAGTCCAAATCCGCACGGCGACCCTGTTGACTCTTACACGGTCTACATTTGTAATGCAAGCAGGAATCTGCCGAACCAGTGCAACGTAAGATGTCTTTTTGCATCGTCTTAGCAAATATTTAAGCATTTTTAGGTGGTGAGAAATTTTATGAAATTGTATTAAATTCGACTTCCAAGGTCCTTCTCGATTGGATAGTAGTAGGTGGAAACGAAACTCGACTTGTACTCGGTCACATTATTTCACCGAATGATTCCACCACTTATCAATTCGCCGTTTCTGCAAACTCAAATGGAAAGAGCAGTGGAATGATTTCAGCCTCTTGCGAACAAAGATACGACAAAGGTTAGACTGTTCAGTATTTTTTGTAATGAATATTACAAATATTGTTATTTTCAAAAATCGATCTCCAACATTTTTATTAAATTCGTTTCCAGTGCCCGGAAAAATCACTAACATTCGAGCTGACACTACGACTTCAGACTCTATCAATGTTAAATGGAAATTGGATTGCTCTTACTCAGCTGAAATGATTGAGCACTTCCGATTGATTTATTGTGCCATCAATACTCTCGCACGCCATGTGTGCATCGGTAAGTTTTGCTTTTAGAAAATTCTACGACATTTCGATCAACATTCGGCACAAAGCGCTAATTTCTGTATTATTTGGGTTTTTTTTGCAGGCAAGCATGAAATAGTCTATGCCCTTGGTAGTGCAACTACACACAAATTGGTCAAGTTGAGACCATTTACAGAGTATATGATTACAATATCGATTGCCACTAAAGTTGCTGAAAGCCAGATGAGTGATCCATTGTTTGTTAGTACGGCTCAAGCTGGTAAGTCTTTCATTTCGAGAGAGAAAAATTATTGATTTATTTCTTGGGAAATTATGAACCATATGACTTTGCTTCTCTTTCTACAGCTCCGAGTGATCCGCCGCTCCTTTCTACCGTTGATGAGAGCACTACGAACACTACGGCTCTAATTGAAATTATACCTCCACAAACCTTGAACGGAGTCCTCAAAAACTTTAATATCAAATTTTACGAGGCTGGTGAAAAGCCGGAGTCGGTTTCAATGGATGTAACTTATTTGTATTCATCGAACGGCTCGTACTATGTAAGTTACTTTGAGAGAAGATTTGGAACGTGTGTCGATGTCTACTTTTTAAAACCAATATAATTTTGTCAAGCTGAATGTGTTGTAAATTGTAATGTGCTAAATGTGTAAATGTGTTGTATGCAGCAGTCCTTGGCTAATTGGGGGAGAGGGTATTGCCGTTTGCCGGATTAAGGATCAAGCATAGCTCAGATCCGGTTCGCCAGAAAAAGAAAAAATGAATTTCAGTTTTTTTTGGTGGGGATATCGTTGCCTCGATCACTTGACTATTGAAGCAGTTGTCCGATTTGCAATTTGAATGAACTTCTTGAAGATTTGTATAATTTTTTTGTCAGGTGTAGAGTGATCTCAACTATCAGAAAACAGTTTGTGTGTAGGTATAATTTCGCAGCATGTACTCTGCACAATTATCAGAGTCTATTTAAAATAGACCAAGTTGATAATTTTGCGGATTTTGTAAAATTAAGCTTTGAACGCTATTCTAATTAGGAGTTTTTGCATGAGCGAATAGGCATGACCTGTCTATCATATGCATTTACTTGTATATACACCCGTGTATATATAAACAGACAGGTGTCAGAAATTGTAAATTTTGGAATATTTTTTTTTTAATTTGGTTCAATTTCCAACTTTGAATTTTAGGCGTTTATGTTGTAAACTGTATTCGTGTGTTGTGTGGGCGTCTTTTTAATTAAGACAATAAATAATCGTACTCTTTTCTTTTTATTCTTCCTCTTCTTCTTAGTGACTTTTAAACCTTAAGAATTTTCTGTTCTTGCGAATGTTGTTGACTAATATTTGAATTTTTTATTCTTTCACAGTACAACTTGACGAATTTGGAAAGCAATTCAAAATATTTTGTAACAGCGAGTGCCTGTACCGTTAGCTGTTCCGAGGAATCTGAGCCTATCTACGTTCAGACCAAAGTTGGATGTAAGTACAAATTAAAGCCTGACTATGAAATCAATTGATGCTAAATTCTTTCAAAACTAATGATAATATTGGTTTATGTAGATACAAATTTGAGACAAGCTCCAACGTTGAAGTATGACGACGGTACATTTTTGGTCAGTTGGAATAGTCCAGATCATCTTGGAGGACCTATTGAGTATTTTGAGCTATTAGTAAAAAAGAACGGCGAATCATATCAAGAGGATGAACCGCACGTAGTTAAATATAATTCTGGTATGTACTTTTTTACGTCCAAGTTTTAAAAAAACACTATATTAGCAGGTATGATCATGTCTAAAGTTAATTTTACTTTTGCAGGGGGCATGGACTACTATGATAAAGTTAAGTTGCAGTGCGAGTCGAATACAAATATATCAGTACAAGTTCGAGCTGTTTCAAAAATCGACGATGAATATATGTACGGAGAATGGAGTCCAGAGGGAGTGTCTAGCTGCTACGGTAAATTATTTCAAATTTGAATATTTGCATAAAAATACGCTGGTGTTTCAAATTTCGAATTATTTTGACACGGGTATTTTAATATTTCAGGCGGTTCACTATTGGTGATAATATTGATTGGAGGATGTGCCACATTCGCTTTCGTCGTGTTGTTCGCTACTTTTGGGTTGGTTTCAATTTCAATAATTATTATTATTGTGCCTGCTAGTTGAGTTGAGAAAATATGCACATAATCATTTTATTTTTCAGAATTTGCAGAAAAATGAAGAAAATGAAAGACGTGAAAGTAACTTTACCAGACGGCATTCAGCACGTAAGTTTCCAATGCGAGTTTGAAATTACTGAACGCATGCAAATCAAAGTCCACTTCTTAAATGTAATTATTTTTGCAGTTTCAGCACCTCAACGGCCAGACAAATGTACAAAGAACACGTCCAAATTTTGTTCCTGCTGAAACATACCCTTATGGGAAAGATAGTCATTACCAGATGCAGTTGACTGCGCGACCGGATGAAACCAAAGATTTCCTATCCTCCCAGACTGGGATCAAGGAGGTAAGAGATTTTTTTGATTTGTCAGAGTGGGGGCTTGCCTTTAGTAGTTACGTAGTTTATTTATTGGTTTCCACTCAAATATCGCAATACGCAATATTCTTATTTTGGGGGTTCGGCTGATCTGACGGTAGCTCACTTTGGTATTGACATTTCGTCGCTACTCATACTTCTCAATCTGACTGAAGTGAGTTTCCATTCCAAATTAATTGCGGGCTATGATTTGACTTTTTCTCTTTCGCACTCGCTCACTCGTATCTCTATATATTCACCTATTCGCATTTCGCATTCGCACAAATGATTCGCTTTTTTGGGAGCATTTCAAAAACTTGGAACTGATCATTTTGACGGCACTTACTCACCTTCATCTTACTGCAACTGCACTCGCATGTAGTCTTCAACGCTCACTATCTAATCTGAGCACTTTTTTTTGGGAACAATCATTTTTGTTAAAACTACTCACAACTATAACTATATAATTTACTAATTGCATAACATGCAGACTGAAGGACTGGGTCGTCAATCTGGACCACCTTGCACTGATGGAAATGAAAATCTGAATTTGACAACTATGGATCAATCTTTCAATTTTGAAGATGGAAAAGTCCCACTTTGGCTTTGGCATGCAACAAAGCTCGCGTCTGAAGAACAAAATCAAGTCACAGATGATAATTTAAAAAGAAATACTCCCATCTCTCAGATACCACTCAATATTACGTCTCCAAGTCAAATCGTATCTCCTAATTTGTCAGACCGCCCGCACCCTACCGTATGTCGTTCTTGAAGTTGTCAAATTTTCTATCTATCACACAAGAGAAATGCACTTGCTAGAGAATATTCGCGATACTTCTGCATGGATGGAATATTTCGGTAGTCAAATACTTTAAGCGAATCGAAAACAAAATTGCAATCGTTGGTTGGCCATGTTCGACAGTCGCTTGCCCTAATTTAAATATTGAACCCAACCTTACATCCAAATGTGAACACCTTGCCAAGAATTATTAGTTTTCTAAAATTGTGCCAGATTACTAGCATGTCGAATACGATGCCTAGTTCTTTGTGCGAATTGCGAAATTTAAAGGAGGGGAGGGGGGGCGGTCCAATTAACTTAGGTCTAACCTTGGAAAATTAATTAATCGCATGAGTCACACTCACACTCGATTGTGCATAACAGTAGTACTACTACATTAAACAAACTCAAAGAAATATTGCGTGCTAGAGGTGAAATCAATTAAGCCAGAAGTCGATTTGAGGAAATGTCATACACGAACGAACCGAACAAATCCAGATATAATGCAATGACAAAAATCGATTTTGGGCTCGACTGAATCACTGATTCGATACCAAAGGATATCCTCCTTTTAGCCAGCCAGCCCAACTACGACTAGAAACTAGAAAAAGTTACCCCGCGCACTCTACGCACTGCACTAATCTTTTCAAGTAAAGTCCCACCCTTTGTCATACTTTGAGACTAAATTGGATTTTATTTGAATTGTCAATTTAGATGGATGAAGATAGTAACAGTATGCTCAGACTTTCCCCGTCCCCATCCAACCCGCTTTTACTCCATGATTCTCTGCGAGAAGGGGAAAGTGAAGAGGAAGAAGATGATAAAAACCACTACAAACAATTAGGATTTCTAACAAATGGCGGAGGAATCATTGGCGGTGATTCTTTGCCGAACGGCAGAACAGATCCTTTTACACTCAACATATCAATTCCTGCTCCTGAAATTGGTAGATCATTTGGAGATCCAAATGTCAACAAGTCACCGTCCCACGTCCTAAGAATCGACACCTCAGCCGACCCCAAAACTAATCATTATTATGTTGAGAACGGTGACAACTCGTTTGACCCCAGTACGCCCGCCCCCGATGTGCTCACAAACAATTCTGCGTACGTGAAATTTAATACGCTGAGAGATGAGCCGAGCAAAGTGGTGTCATCACCTTATTGCACGGTCGGAATCTTGCTAGACGCTTAAATTTCTTTGAAAACTACAACAACGACCGCCGACCGTCTCGGAAAATCTTCTAACCAATTTTACCTCAGCACATTTTAGTCCGTCGTGCTTCTGTTGTGTACCAGACCAACCAAGACAATCCTGCCTCCAGCTTTGAAGACGTACGTCGACAGTAGGCAGACAGGGAGGGCAGTATGCCCCGAAAGTATTTATTTTTGTTGTTTTTATGGCAAGGGTTTTTTTTTGTTTTTAATTGTTGTTGACACTGACACTGAGAGTTGACGGGTAGCTGTGCTTTTAGCTATTTTGACAAAAGAGGAATGGAACCTTGTACGACTTGCGTACAAAAACAATGATGATGATGGATGTACTACTACTCTGACAAATCACATTCATTTGAATTGCCCTACCTGCTTGCTCCGATTTGTTTTAAATTATTGTTTTTTATGTCTAGCTCGTGTTTAAGATTATGTAATTTGAAGTCAACGTTGTACAAACTATGTAAAAGGTGGGAGTACTTCATATGTGGAACTGTTTGTGTAAACCACATTGGTTGGTTGGCTATAATCGTAAGGATAAAAGTTGTCAAAGCCGTCACTCGTTAACGTTAAAAATTGCTTGCAGCTACTCAGTCTAAAATCTAATATTTTTGACTAATTTTTGAAGGGGTACATTGTACAAAAATATTGAGTAGCAACAACAACTTTGTTCCCTTAACTCCTCTACGGTGTCCTATTTTGCTCGCGAATTGACTAGTTTGTCTGTAAAACTAGCAGAAACGCGTGCAGCTATAATTTAAGTACTAGTCATTTTTAAAGACTTTGGATAAAAGTTTGGCTAGGTTTTAGCGTTAAATTACCCACAAATTGTTGCACAATATTAAGTTAATTATTTAGTTATTTTAAATTTTTAACTATTTGTATGCTTTTAGGTTTAGGAAAAGCATCCTGCTCACGAATCTCTTTGCAGCATACAAAGGCGAAAGGCTCTTGTTGTGCTTAAGCCCACCCAACTAATTAAGTTTTATTCTAATGTTTCTAATGTTAGGGAAAGTTGAAGAAATCCATGGTCTTATTGCGAAAGGATTGGGAATAATTCCGTCTTTTTGATGTTGTGTTTGTTGTCGGGATAAAAAAATAGGAATAAGAAATTATTGGCAATCAGCTACTTTTGAGAAAACTACTACTGTTGAGAGTCATGAGAGAGTTAAAACTAAAGTTATCAGAGTATTTCAAATGTCGCAATTTTTGCTTAGGGGTACGAGTTACCATACCAAAACTCGAGTGAAAAATCTGCCTGCATGAAGTTTAAATGCCTTCGAAATTAAAGATTAGCGTCCATATAACAGACATAAAATATTTAAACTTAGACTTTGGTGTTGTAAAGACAATTTACTGGGGATAAAAGTGCTCCAGTTGCCATTATTTTTGAGCAATTTGGAGATCCGTGTTTGTGGAAAGTTTATATTTTTTGAGCCAATCAAATTGACAAATGAAAGTTTGTTTTTTTGTCGTGCTAAAGCGTACGTATGCCCTTCTCGTAGGCCCCGAAATCCCGATACCTAAACTTTACATTTAGCCTGTATCCTGCAATGCTATTAATTTTGCTCCGAATAATCGGACATTCGGACTTGTAATCGGCACTGGTTCAGTAAAAAATTTTATCCCACTTGTAAAGTTTGTTCCGTAAAGTCTTGATGTGGTTTTGGTCGTTGCATTTAAAATGGATAGGGAGAAGAGCTGCGCTGTGGATTTTGACGAATACCTGATGCTGCAAAGGTTTTTGTACAAAAATTTTGATGCCGAAAAAGGGCCAATGCATGCATTAGTGAGTAGGCACGGTTCTGTTGTTTCTTTGTATAATTTTATCCACTGCGACAAATTGTTGTTAAAATACTAAAAACTAATTTAATATTGATGTGCATGGCCATGGTAGGCAGGTCAGGTAGCTTGCAATGCAACCATGAACGAAGTGATAAAGTGAGTCATTATGTTGAAGACAAATCAAAAATGGTGGCAATGGGAATTTAAGAATGTAAACATGAAGTGATAACTGTGAAATTTATTGTATTGTTGCATGTGCAAAAAAAAACTGAAGAAAAAACCTATTAGCCGCGCGCTAGACTGTGAATTCAGTTTTGTACGTAGTTGACCTGAGTCCATCCGAAAGTTCCGAATTCTGGTGATTGACCAACCATCGATCGCCAGAAATTAAAATGTTAGACACAATCAAGTTGAAATTGTTTAGTTTTAAATAAATAGTTAGTTAGTTAATTGTTTTTGTTGTGTGAATATGTATGTGTGCTAAGTACATGCGTGGCGCATGGGTGTCATTGTTGCATTGCATTTAAACATTTTCAATTTTCGTAAGCACCACAACTTACTGCATAATAATTACATTAATGTACTGTGTACTAGTTCCTGTCGTCGTCAACATTACATGTGACCTGACCTTTAGAATGTTTACATTTACATACATTTTAATTTTTACTAGCAGCTCCTGGCTGTGACTTATTACTCATTGCTTGGCATGGCATGGCAAGTTCCAATTTTATTGAGGAGAAAAAAAGTGTTGCTAAAATGAAATCTTTATATTTACCTCATTTGGCTGGCTACGACTACGACGTGTACTGTGTGGACAGCTAGAGAAGAAATGTTTGGATATTTATGGTGTAGTTAGCTGTATTGTTGTACTTAACCCTACGGCGAAAGGAAACGTTTGTCGAAATTGCACCGTGCGTTGAAGCAGCAGCAGCCCAAGGTTTAATTAATATGTTGAATTGTTGATGTTGTGGCACAATGGAAATATTAAACTTGAAAATAAATCTCATACACGTGCTTTTGAACGTCAACGGTTTTGGTCGTGTCTTAATTTTATTTGCATCAATTTTGTGCTATTTTTTTAAACAATAGTCATAATTTTTGATACTTTTTTGAGACAATGCATGCAGTGCAAAGCAAAGTGGTTGGGGCTCGGACGCTTAAGTTAATAAAGTTCGAGTATTGCACTAGAGAGGGCGATTTGGTTCAATCCCAGCGTTAAAACTGGGTTTACTTTTGTTGAATCGCTTGAGCTTTCAGGCTTTGGAATTTGGAATATTCACCAGGCATGTCGCTAAAAGCAACAACAAATTGATACGCGTTTTCTTCATGTTCAAATTAAAAAGGAAAAAGATGGAATTTTGAAGTTTAGAACCTCCAGCTGATTTAATATTATGGAAATACACAGTTTCGAGCTGCAGCAGTGAACTAATATTGCAATTTGCTATTAAAACCGAGCAAACGATTTTCATAAAACAACAACGCTCTCTCTATTCGTGACAAATCGAGACGATTACAATTAAAATCTCAAACAATCTAGAGAATTTTTAATCACGCAAATGTTTCATCAAAATTGACAACAGGCGGCAGTACATTTAAAATTGCAAATTCGGATGTAGAACTGAAATGTTTTTGTTTGTCGCTCTCTTTTGCATACGTGCTCTTAGACCAGACCAGACCGATTGTAGGCTTAAGCTTGACGTCTGACCACAACAAAATTTACAATTTTGCAATGTTTTAAATTATCGGACTAAATGCATGCTCTTTAATCATAAGATATTCAGCTCGAGGCAATTTGCGCTTTTGCATGATTAAATGATTTCTATATATTTTCTAGTTTTCCGGCCGTGCTCTGCTGTGTTCTGTGCCATCTGTGCCTTACCAATTTTTGTTTACTCCTTCCGTCCGCTCATTAAAAAACAGTTCATGCATGCAAGAAAATGGATAAGAGGAGGTGGAGGTGAATCAGACGAATCCGTGCTCATGCTCATACGTAAATTAATTGCAACTACTTCAGCAACATAATATAATTATACGACTCCAAACACGCTGCCGTCTTACAGACAGAGTCAGTCTTAGAGTGAAATCTTCTGGTTTAATGGATAAATGGAGTAACCGAATAATTGCAATAATATAATAATTGCAACAATTTTTTTTTGTTTTGACGTATTTATCGCGCAGAGGTAACTTTCCATTATAGTTAAGGAAAATCATTGCATTACGTAAAGGTATATTTCGTATTAATATCTAGGATTAACCCATACAGAGGACAGCCACAGCCACAGCACAACATTCGTGATTGGATGTCATTTTATCAAAATTCTCACACAATTCCTCTCTTTTATTGCAAATATCATTATCATACATTTTTATCTTAGTTTTTTTTATTGGCAATTGAGTCTGGCCCTTAGAAAAACAAATCATTAACGCTACTTGCAAAAAAAAATTGCAATTAAAATAAGGCA
>JAQGCM010001872.1:0-13150 GCA_034699705.1 Hymenaphorura dentifera
AATAAACAAGAGTTTAATCTGAAATGGGAAAATCGCACATGGCAAAAATTTGGACTGTTCAAATCAATCATTTCAAATTCTAATTTTCGGATATGGCAAAAAAACAGGCTAAGAGGAAAAGGAAAGCATTTCTGCAAATGGGCTCTGAAAATTTAACCGCCTCATGATGAATTTGCGTTTTAGGCTGGATTGCACGTGCACGACACGGCATGGCACGACAAAGTGGAATTGGGGTGGAAATGGTGGCTGTGGCGGCTTGGCTTAGACCAAAGCATTGGTGGTCCATTATTCCAGACAAGAGTTTTATGACACCCTCGAGTGTCATCCAATCTCTCATTATCGACGATGGATGCGCGTAGAGCTGGGAAATTTACGCATGAAACGCCTGGCCTGTGTTTCCAAATTCTCACGCATTTAGTATGCGTGAAATGCTCAAAGTTTGGCGTCTGTCTCTATGCGTTTCCGGTTCGTTTGAGAGTTGAGTTTGTGAATTTTAGGAAGCTTGCTTGTAGATGAGAGTAAATGAAATAGAAAGTCCAGAATTTTCTGGATTTTGAAATGTTTCAACGTTCTGGCCTTGGAGGCTGCGAAAACAACGTTAGCACGCACTTTGCCCAAATCGCTGCCATTTTTCTTCATTAAGCTCAATCCTTTGGCAAGTGTAGTGTAATTAAACATCAATCCTCACGGCTTATCGACTTGGCACAGCCTGCAATTTTACAATTAATTAGAAATCGTTTGAGATTGAGGTCAAGTGTATTTATTACTCAGCCGAATTCTCCGAATCCACTACAATCTATCTCTAACAAGACGTTCAATTTACTCTCGGAATCCATAATTGTTTCAAAATGAAGCCAACAAGACCCGACCCAAATCTCCCACAGCACAACACTGAACAGTTTTCTCCAAATTCCGTACCCCGTTTACGTCCAAGTTCATTCATTTTTAACACTTGTTTGGAGGAATGAACTCGTGGTGGCGAGCGACGGACCTTGGGGTTGGTTACACTACATACAATTGCACGATAGTTTTATTATTCTGTGGATTCCCTTCAAGTTTAGCACGGAAGCAAAGCACAGCTTTGCCACGACCAAGTGATTGTCTATTACGTGTGGCCTGTAAATGAAGACTATTGAAAATTGATCATTTCATGCATTGTTTAAAGGTGTCACAACACAACACGGCACGGTAGCTCAGCTCAGTTGTTTACGAACCGAAACACTGGAAGAAATACACACATCAGAGTGAATAGCCTCTTAATGACCGACCCTGACGTCAATCTATCCCATGCCTCACCTTTCACATCTTGTTGATTCTCCAATTATAATTAAATTGTTTATGTGAGTAGTGCATACGTTTTGGGCATGACTTTGTGTAGATTTTATTCTAGTGAAAGCCGGGGAACTCAGTCTGACCCGGGGTCTCCATATGTGATGGCCAAGTTTCGGAAGGAGCATCGTGCAGGTTGCGAAAATTGGGCAAAGGAAAATGCCAAATCTACATATATGAATGAGATGAGTGTTGGTTTTATGGCTGTGCGTTTTGTAAGTTCAGGGAGGTGCATGAATGTGTAAAATCTGGGTATTGCGTTTGAAAAATGGTAAATTGGCTACCCTCGTCCTCATCTGCACCACCCTATTCATCAGGGCAGGCAGACAGGAGCTGTTCGAAATTTCCTTTTCATTCCATTCGTTGCAAATCTCACTTTATATTCCTTCCTATTTGCGAAACACACAGCAGCAACGAGAAGTGGATATATGAACAGAATTGGACTCGGATTTTAATTTGCAGTTGTTCTTTTCCTAACTGGAAACTGAAAGCAACACGAAACAAGCAATTTTCCGAATAGGAGGTGTAAAGTGCCGAAGCTTTGTTCAACGATGAGACGATTTGAATGGAAATGAGGTGGAACATTAGCAGATCACTTCACTTTCCCTTTCAACTTTCCCCCAGAACTTAACCAATCCGTAGGGAAACATAATTTAGTCGGTCGGTCGGTTCGTTCGTTGCAAACTGCAAACTGTAACTGTAAAGGATTGTCGATTGAATTTGCTTCTCAATTCCAATTCTATTCATGAGGGGCTCTCCTTGTTTCTGACTATTTTGGTGTTTCGGCGCTAACACAGAGGCGAGGCTAATAGAAGCCATGCCAAGCCAGCCAGCCAATACATATTTCTTTCACTGAGGTGACAATGAGACCTTAGGGACCGATTCCGAATGGCTCCAGAAGGAAGGACAAAACACCTGCACCGCACCGCACAGCAGTACAGTGCACTGCAGCCGGTCTTCGCTCTAAGGGCGGGCGACGCGGCAGGAAACGACGAAAAATGGAGAAGCCTTTACCACAGAGAAAAAAATCAAAGATGGATGTATAGTGTGTCACTGGAAAGCCGTAAACTACGACTAGTATCGGTTGAGATAGATTTGCTTTTGATTCACTCCAGGATGGAGTCTATCACTTTGTGCCACTAGAAATAGAGATATAGAGTTACGCAATGAAATACAATCATCAAGTCCTACGCACGATGTTAAGAAAAAAAATTGCAGGCGAACTTATCCTGCTGCTTTCTTTCACACACGAGACACGGTCTCGATAAATTTTGTCAGTTTAGAATTCGTCAGTTTTGTTTCATGAGATTTTTGTTCATTCAAGCCCAACACAAACACAAAATTTTGCGGTTGTAGGCGGCGGAAATGACTAATTTAATTCTCGTTTGCTCGCTGAGCAGAGGAGAACTCCTTGGTATTTTTAAATGACTAACTGCCTTTGCTCTACTTGACATATTTTTTTTTGTCCCTGTGCGTACATTGTTTCCAGCACATGAAGTGGAATTTACTGAAGCTTTGTCGCCCTCCTCTCTGTCTCTGCCTCTCTCGCGTTTTTTCTTCTCTCTGAAGAGTAGGAGAAAGTAAGTAAGTTTAGTGCTTTCTATGCGAAGAAAGTTGCTGAAGAAAAAAGGGAAATGAATTATGGAGCCTTCCCACATTCCCACACAGTAGAAAAATTCGCCTAGTCTTGTGGTCTCTCTTCTCCTCTCCTTTTGGTGTTTGGCTTTGGGTATTCCCTTGAAACACTTGAAAAATAAATGTGTGGAGAAAGTAGTAGTATAAGGAATCTAAATACACTTTTGAATATGTTGAGTGGTGCGTCGTGCAGCCTGGTTTCCCCGAGACGACTTGGAGGCTGGGTTGGGCTGGGGTTAGGATGCTTGTATTTACAACGGAGAAAAAAACTAGGACCTGAAAGAATACATGAACTGAGAATTCCTTTCCACTCTCTTTTGTCTGAGTGAATTGCTGAGCTGATAGAATTGCAGAGGAAGCAAAAGAAAGAAAGGAGAAAGTCGGAGTTGAGTCTGAGGGCCCTGCCTGGCCTGGCCTGGCCTTAACGTCTAAACCCTGTAAGTGAGCCGAGTTTGGAGAAAGCAAGAAGTAGGCAAGTAGCCAGCCAGCCGCTCGGAGAAAGTCTTCACTTTACTTTCTTTGGGAAGGAAAAATGAGAGAAAGTGCTGCTTGCTGCAAGAGAAGAAAGCTAGCTCGAGAAAGCGAGCGAAGAAAAATAGTTTTTTTTTTGGAGAAAACAAGAGAAAATGCTTTCTCTCGCAGAATCAGAATCAGATATAGACACACGTACGACTACGACGTAGAACGGTGTAGTGTTCTGTTCTGTACGCAAAGGGTACTCTCCTCGCCTCCTCCTTCTAGATTGTGTTTGTGTGTGCTCAACTAAATACATGTTGTAACATTAGATGACGCCTTCCTAATTCTACACACATTCAACGAACGTAACGTACATATGTCTGTCTGAGGAGGCAATATGTCGTTCCTTCGTTCATAAGAATCTAGTTTAGCTACGGCTAAGGCTACGATCGACTTGGCCCAGATATTTAATGACTTTTGAAGTTGCAAATTACTTTTAGCATACAAGCCAAGCTAGCAGCTATTCTTGTTTCATTGCTTTGTTTGACTTTTCTCGTATTTCTACATTGATTGCACTCACGAGCCGGTGGAGGAATAGCTGGCTGGGGCTGGGATTTGATTCAATTAAAGGCAAGTCTAGAATTTTGCTTCAAAGTAAATTCATCAGACTTGACAGGGGATGAGTCCGTAGTCTGTGCGTACTACTTTGTAATGCAAGGTGGAAGAGGATAATAAGAATCCGTAGCTTTTTCTGACTGCGACTGCTAATGGCAGAGCGGCAGACAGAATCAATTGTAAGAAAACGTTGCGTTGCTTTTTCAAATTTGAGTCTTACTAATAATTAGAATTTTGGCCCACTTTCGCGAACAAAAAACTTTGTTGTGAAGCTCAGCGTCTTTCTGCTCTGCTCTGCTTGAAGGTTGAACCTGTCTTGGGCCTTGCACTTTTGTTGTATACTTCCCTGGAGAAAGAAGCGATAAATTTAAATTCCCGCCAACACCAAATGTCAACTTTCATAAAATGTTTGGAACGGTTGACGCCGCACATTGTATTCTTGAAGTGCAATGCATGCAACGCCATGCCTGTGTGTCGTCACAGCACAGTACGACTTGTCATTCTGTCTTTTTCTCATTACATTTATTTTATTTGGTACTCTGCGACACGGTAGTTTACTCGTCTGACGACGACGACGACTCTAGAGGTTTTTCTAAATAGAGAGACGACAAAAAATTCTTCCTAGAGAGACTTGGTACTAGGCGGGAAGAGGAAGCTGAAGCTTTGCAAAATTTGTATTCTTCTCTTGTTCCCCGGCTCCTGTCATCCGCCAACCAAAAAGCAACTCAAACCAAACCAACCAACCACCCAGTCAAACAACGACGACCATGTTCTGTTCTCGCACGTTGTACATTGTTATCGTTCTTATGTAGTGCAACAGAGGAAGCGGAAAGGGCAAGTACATCAAAGTAGATTGCAATGACAAAGAGATGAATGCGAGCAGACAACAATGTACTTTTTATTCCACATTGAGATTGACACAAACCGACGACGACGACGGCGTCGTATTCTTCATCTCTGTGTGTATGTAGTATTTGAGTTTACGGTTTTGAATTTGAATAATTGATTTGTAGAAACATGCGGCGAAAACGACTTTCAGCAGACGAAAGCATAACAAGCGTGGCACGTCTTGAAAGGAAAATCCGACTTTTAAATTATTTATTTCCGGCGTGGTACGATGAAAGCAGCAGAGAATTGAGATGTTAGCTTTCACCGGTGAAAGTCCGCACACACGAATGCATTGCATGGCGCCAGTCTGACTCTGACTGACTCGACTCTACTGCCCAAAAAAGCCACCAAGGTCAATTTTCTTACCCAATTTTCATGTCATGTAATGATGAAATACGGTCTGAAATTTAGACCCCACAAAAAAGACTTGCTAACTGCGTGTGTGAAAATTTAAGCTTCAAGTTGTGACTGACGGGCAAAGTACGTCTAGTAAAATTATAAATCGCATGCAATAAAATTTGAAAACGAACTCAAGAGTCACACAGCCAAGTAGTTCTTTTTTCAAATTGCTTTGCTGGTCTGGGCTGTCTCGTAGCAATATTTCGAGTACTGGAGAGAGAGAAAAAACGTGGATTTGAAAAGAAACGATTGTGTGGACCATTTGTATCAGAAATAAGATATTGGTAATGTACATAGTCACCGATTTCGGAGAGCTGCCCAAATGGACAGAAGTGGGCCAGAAATGGGTCCATTCAGACTGTCCAAGTCAGCCTCAGGTTTTTTAAAGTTTGTCGTTAAGAGTCTAATGCACCATATGAGCAGTGTAGATAAAGGCTCTAAAAATGACAGTGGCCAACCACTAAACATAATCATGCTTACTCGCACTGGCTCACGGCTCACGTTTGCAGTGCAGTGCGGGTGCGGGCGATGCCCGGTTACCAGTACTTTTTTCTCCTGGTATTTGTCTAGCAGTTTTTGGTTGGTGCCCAGCCCACGATTTTTTGGTAGATTTAGAAGAAAAAGTCGAGAAGCAATAACACTACGACTACTAGGTCTCTCCTACTCCAGAAGACGAAGAAAAAAATACAGAGAGAAAACTCTATTTTCTTCAAATTGCTCAAAACGAAAAACTACCTACTTACTTCTTCTCTTCGGTAGTCTTGGTCTTGGTCTGTTTGTAGCTCGAAGGAAAAATCAAAAGAAAATAATGGAATAAAGTTCTCTTGTTTCGTTTGTAATGATTTCATAAATCACTTCTTCATTTTTATTGCTTCCCGCTTGGATGTCGAGGCTAATAGTGGCAATAGTAGTGAGTTGAGCTGGGCTGCTGGGCACTGATGGACTGGACTTGGATGCTGGAAATGGAATTGTATTTGGAAAACCGAACTGCTACTTCTGAACTGAAGGACGTCGGCCCCAATTCCAGAATTCCACCACTATATTCCAGTTATTGTGGACTTGTAGTGAAAGTGCTTCAAGTTTGTCAATCCTAAAGAATATTTAGAGAGTTTTGTGTGACTTTGGTTTTATTTTATTAGTGGAGACTCGGCGCCTGCTGAGAAAGCTGAGCGGGTTGGCAGAAGAAAGTTGGAATTTACTTGGTAGGGCAGCGCTAGTCGCTAGCTAGTGGATCCATTCAAAAAGTGATTGGCCCAAATTCAATCTAAATTCGAGAGACGTAGTGGAAGAAATAATTACATTTAATTACATTGACTGACTGCTACTGCTGCTCCTGCTCCTCAATTGAGACATCGTTGTATAAATACTAAATCATTCCTCTAACAATGTAGTAAAATTCAATGGTTCCAGTCCAGTTTTCTCTGAATTTCTTCCTGAATCCTGAGCACTGCACTGCACTTTGAGAATCGTAGGCAGTACAATTGCATTGCGTAAATTTTCTCTTACAATTTATACTTTAATTTCTTTCCATTTTTCTCTATGTATTTTCTGTATTTATTTTTGACGTAATCGGCGAAAGGATCGAGATAGACACTACTTCTGTGGTACCAGCTTTCGATCGTCGTCATATTTTGTTACATTAATTCCAATTCAATTTGGTTTGATTCACCAATTTCTCCTCACGTCGACTGTTCCAAATCTCAAACTATTTTTGTCCCTAGTAATCCACGCCTTAATTTGACTAATTCCCTTCAATTAAATTGAATCTTTTCTGGGCGAATTCTATTTCACAATTCAGTAGCAATTAGCAATAAGATCCCAAAACAGGATAAACCAATTCGTCCCAGCCCATCTTAAGAAGAGTAAGAGTAATGGGACTGGGCTAGCCTCGCCCTACTAAGCTTGGCCTGGCCAAAACACACTCAAATTAAATGTTCGTCGTCAGTCGTCAGGAAGGCAAAATGTGAAACGATTGGTCTTCTTCTTGTTCATTTCTTGCTTGCTTGAGTTAGTAGCACACATGCAGTGCAATACAGTTGGTGCTGTGCTGTGTCTTAAGAATTGAGTGGCACTTGGTTGTTTGCGAATGGCAAATGAGTCTCCCTAATTACTAGTCTGTCAATGTTCTTCACTCCACTATACCATGCTGCCTTGCAAGGGCTTCACGCGTTATTTGAGGTTTCCTCATTACTTTTCTCCAGCTCCAACTCCTACTTCTGTGTGTGTGGTATTTCTTAATTGCTAAAACGCCAGGCCAACTCCTCAAGAATCTTCAATCTAAGGATGAAGAAATAGCCAATGTGCTGTGCTGCAAAAGTAGAACAAATATCAATCCGCTCGCTAGTCGCTACTCACGCACATCACATGCACACAATCGGAGTTTAATTAATTTTTCGCAACGTTTTAACATTTCTTTATTGGGTTGGTTTCTTCGTTTCTCTCCTTTTTTCTACTTTTTCGACTACAACGTTTGGTTGAAAAAATGCAATCGTAAGCAATCGTGAGCAAATTTCATGCAATTGAACGGCTCTTGGATCGTGGAATTTCTTTTTGTGCTTTCAGCATTCACAGGATTTCAGGAGAAAAAGACTACTGACTACTATATTGAGTATATTGTATCGATTTCGATTCTTCTAGCAGCTCCATTTCATTTTCTAGAGTAATAATCACAACCACGACGTAAGTCTTGTTCGTACGTGATTTCTCTCTTCATCTCGACGCCAACCAGAGCCAGAGCCAGAGCTGGGCTAAACCAACCCCAAAAACGACTTTCACCGCATGGTGACTTTCCCAATAAAACCAAAGCAAGGCTAGGCCTAGGCCTAGTAGGCCAAATCTAGTCGGTGCGGTGACTGCTGGTCCTATCCTATCCTATGCTACGTAATATTACTCACTCCAATCTTATTAAGTTGATTTTCTTTTCAGTCAACCAATTTCCTCTTCTTTCTCCAACAAAAAGGAGAGGAAGAAAAAAACATTCCACACAATGCCGGTAGTACGGCAGGCAGGTTCCTATCTTTATACTGTTCCGCCCACTCGACTAGACGTCGACTTTGTGTGGTGCCCAGTTTGCATATTATTCACAAAAGCCAAGCCAGCCAAACCAAAAGAGAATCGAGAAAACGAGGTCATTTTATTCATCAAGCTCTTGCTCCAATTCATTCAAACTCTGCTTGCTCTGCTGCTCTACTCCGTACCGTAACTGTAGCCAATTGTGTCACCGACGAGACCGTCATCGTCGTCGGCGGTGCATGCTTTGCTTTTGTATTATTTTGAATCCATGGATGGATTATTTTGGCCCATACTGTCCAGATAGGGGCTCTGGCTCTCTCCTGTCCTGATTGCGCCGCGGGAGTTTCATGATTACGTCCTGTATTATGCAACAAATAACCAAAGCCAATGCTAAAATGAAAGGAGGAGGACCAGCCCGGCCCAGCAACCCAGCCTAGCCGGGTAGCGAGCGACGACCGGGACAATGAAATGTATTGCAAGAGTAGTTTTCTCCACACGAAACGAATTAGATTGGAAAAGCAAAGCAAAGCAAGCATGGGGTTTCATTTGTGCGTTTCATGGTTGAGTGAGTGCCTAGAGTAGACCAGACGAGTAGTTTCGCCCGGGTATGTATTCTGTGAATATTGCGTCAATTTAATTTGGGGAGTAAAGTTGGGAATTATGTCGATATTTCTCAACTAATTAGGTGTTGAAATCATAAATATGATACGAGGCCTCGCCTGGGGGGAACTGAAGGACGACGAAGGATTTCTATTAATTAATTTTGGAGGACGGACTCAAACTAGAAACTATACATAGAAATGAAGTGAGAGTCGAGTTGGACAAATCATACAACCCCTTCACGGACCTCAGCGTGATTTCGTTTTAGATCGAATGCCAGCCAGTAAGGATTCCTCGAACGGAATTGTTGTTTCGCCGTTTTTAATTAGTTTGATAAATCTCAATCTCATGGCTCATATTTTATTTCTTTTTTATTGATCTTATCGCCTGAGAACCTTCCCTTGTTGCCACGTTTCAGCATCAGCACAGCGTGGCTCAAAATTGAACTGAACTGACACTGACAAAATTTGACTTGGAAGTGAAGCGATTTTTTAAACCACATGCTACTTGGCCATGCAATTTCCATGTGCAAATCACTGTCATAGCCTCAGTCGCAACCTCAGTCAGTCATCATTGTCGGCAGCAATGTAGCAGCACGCACAATTCCGACCGACTTTCCGCATTTTGCATTTGCTTTATGTCTGTGCGTACATACGTTGTACAAAAGGACTTTCACCCTAAGTGAAAGTGTACTCTTTGTAACGAAAATTGAAGACAACTCCATCAATTCCACGAGTCAAAAAAAGTACAGTTGTCGTCCTCCTCCTCGTGCTCCTCGTTGTTGGGTTTTGAGTATTTTTTTGAGAGAGAGTTGGTTTTATGGAATAAAAGTTGAGGAGAAAGTGTGTCGTCATGTCGTCATCGCATCTGCACGCTACATTGACTTCTACGACTTTCTTCTTCTTTGCTCCGAGAAACTGAGGAGGGCGAAGGATCGATTCAGAAGAGTAGTCAGTCGGCTTGGCTAGCGAAGCAATGGAACGAACTAAGGAAAGGCTGAGCGAGCAGTTGACTTGAGTGACTGAGTGACTCCTGCCTGTCTTTTGCCATCTTTCGGTCGGAGCAGATCAGACCAGATTATTGCAAAACTTTTGCCAGAAGGTCAAACAGCTTCCAGAGTCCAGTCCAAGCGCTCATCTCAAGCCATCACTATCTTAATTCATGTACTCAGTCGTCATCCGTGCAAAATTTTGAGGAAATTTAATATTTCCGCAACTTAACATTTTACATTATGTACCTTGTTGAGGGGTGCCAGTACTGAAGTCAAACTGGGTCGGTTCAGGTCATGGCACAAAGAGATATTTTGGCTAAATCCTGCACCAATGTCGCCGTCGTCGCACATGGCGTCAAAAGGAAGTTTGATCAGAATGAAGTGGAAATCGAAAGTGAATTTTTTGAAGGAGCCGCTAGGCCACAGCAGCAAAGTCTAGCAGCATTCTGTTGATCCCATTCTACTGAACATTTTTGAAATGACAATGGGATTGCATTTCCATCCGATTTGTTTCTTTCAAGAATTCAATTTTTGTATGAAAGTCAGCTGGGACTTGGAGACTCAGCTCTGCTAGCTAGTACAAGATGCAAAGATTGAAATAAGAAAATGGGCTTCAAAATAGGCTTGAGTCTGAAAAGATTTGTGAAGAAAATGTAGGAATTCAGAGTGCATTCGCATTGACGGCAACCGAATTCTTTTGCTGTAACTTCTACAGCCGACTTCCGTAGAATGGAAGTTCAGCAGGTGTTTGAACATAACATTAAAACCTCTTGGGTGTTACGGAATTCCGACAAGTTAACAAAAAGCCAAACTACTACCGTTTAAATTACGAACGACGTTAAATTTAAGTAAAGGTTAACAGGTTTAAATGATGTCAAAATTAATTAGCAACGATATTGGACTACTTAGGATAATTTGAGTCGAGCTAGAGCTAGTCGGTGCTTTCTATTAAAAATGTTACACAATTCCAACTCGTGCCTAGTCTGATCTCTTTCTCGCCCAAGAATCAAAAGGAAGAATGTGATGTGATGGGCTGGCTGTGTTGTGATTTAAGGTTGGTTGGTAATCGCATCCTTCGTTGGGTTGTTGGTTCATACACACAGCTCAGCTCAGAGCTTGCTTTTGGCCTCGTCCCAAATCTAATGAATGTTGAAGTATTATTAGGTTCTGTGAGAAATGCCGGGTATTTGTTTCTGTTGACAGACTCTCAAGTCGAAGCTATTATTATCCAACAGGACGGAAAAACACATTACTGTACTTCATAGTAGTTGTGCAGTGCGTCGTGCACTGCTGTGCAATGTTGCAAACTACGTACGTACGATTCGGAACGCAACGCTAGAAGGAAAGCTCGGCTCAAAGAAATGAGAAATTCGCATTGCGCCGCGTGCCTTGCACTCGAAATACCTCCGACATCATTTGAATGTCTGATTAGGAATTAAGGGTCGGTCGGTTGGTGCACAGCACAGCACATTGCCTTGACTTGCCTTTTCGTAATGAATTACTCACTCAGCTAGCTCAAGAAGAAACAACTGGGGCTTCTTGTCTGCCTACCTCTCTCCTGCCCTGTGTACATAACGAGACATTTACACAGTCTAATAAATTGTAAGAAGCTCTTCGTTTAACCTATTAACTTTGTCAGGTATTACGAAGCAAAGCATGTATATGTATGCCATGCCAATTGGGAATTGCATTGCAATGCAAAGAGATGGTTCTTTGCCATAGAATGACATTTACTATGTGCTACGAGCTTGAGAAGTTTTTTTGTTGTTGACCTATTAGTGTATTGGCTCAACTCCTGACTCTGACTTCTTCCTAAGAAGCATTTGCACTTGCACTGCACACTTTGACTCCAGGGAAGGACTTGAAAAAAAATGTAACGACATGGTGTTTTGGTGGCAGCAGCTAACTTCAGACTATTTCTGTTCTGTATTCCACTAGTATGCCCTTTGCTCCGGAGAAACTTGACTTTCCCCTTCTACAAGCAGAAACTGATCTGAAATCTATACATGCAAGTACGCCTTTTGCTTCCAGCCTGAGGCAACGAAGGCCTAGACTTGACTTAATTGATCCAGTTGGTGCCGCTGGTGCTGGAACAGTCATTTCCAAGTCAAGTCCAAGTGCAATGTAAAGCTCTACAGAACAACTCTCAGCATTGATCTCAAATACTTTTACTTTCCTCGACCAACTTTTTTCTAATATGTAGTGATCTGGGAGTGAGAAACTTAACCCTGCCTGCCATACCAGACCCTGAAAATGACGTAACATTCGGACCCTCATAAACCCTTTCCCAAAATATGTTTACTTTCCCTCGACGACTTTCTCCTCAAAAGCAAGCGTTCTGTCAACTTCAGATATGTTATTTATCTCCCCATCCCATCCCATCCTGCACTGCTCTGTTCCTGAGAATAACAGAACCAAAAACATCCCGATACCCGAAACGAAAAAGTTAGGTTTTTATTATTTTCTTGTCCTCAAATGCAGTGCAATGCGGTGCGGTGCAAGAAAAGTGCCTGGCAATGTGGTGCTGCCAGCTGAACCCATTCCATGTTTTCCACACATTGCATTGCAAGGGCAAGATGAAAACAACTTTCTCCAAGCAGCTCTTAACCCTGGAGAAAGCAAGCATGTCTTCTGAAAAAAACAACCCAGGCATCACCCTACCCCTAGAAACTTTCTGCACACACATACATGGACATGTATCCGGCTTTTAAGCCTCGGAAGGAATTATGTAACATCATAAACAGAGCGAGTACCCGAAGAACCCGTACACATATCTTTGTATCTTTTCTCTAAAAATAGAGCAAGGCAAGGATGAGTCTGTGCCTTGCACTGCACAAGGCTCTGCTTTTGCTGTAAAAAAAAGTTTCCTTATTAAGTATAAAATGTAGAGAAGAGAGAGCCGCCGAGTGATTCTATCTAATTTTTGGTAATTGAATGAGAACGGCTCACGAATAAAACTTGTTCCTTCAATTCCTTCTACATAGCTTTCTTACTAGCTCGAAAATCTCGCCGAGCTGAACTGTGTTGAGGCTAAATTTAATTTAATTTAGCTGTGGTGGTAGTGGTGGGTCTAGTCTTCTTTCCGGGTTAGCTAAATTCAATACGCGGCTGTAAAATGGAATAAAAAACTTTCAATATTTTACAACCCCGTGAAGCTGGAATCTCTGAAATTGATATCCTCAGACTTTTTTGCACGCTTTAATTCGAAGTTGTGTACATTGATTC
>JAQGCM010001873.1:0-13146 GCA_034699705.1 Hymenaphorura dentifera
ACTGCAGTACTGTAATCGAATCTAGAAGGTCCTTTAAATTGAAATTGATTTGCGACAATGGCTAGACGTGCATATTGTAACCGTAAGCAGTGAGTCGTTACGCAATCCTTATTTGCAATCAAAGCTCTCAATCAATAATCATGTTCATTAAATGATCTGTATCACGATCGAAATTGTCGATTAATAAAATCCTTGTGATATAATGTCTCTCTCACATCGTCATATCTCTTTCATTTACTGATTATTAGGTAAAGCAGGTTCCAACCCCAACGCCAGAAACTCAAGCACAAACACAACAGGTGTTTTATGATGAACAGCACGTTGTTGACCCGCTTCGGGTCGTCCCGAATTACCGACAAGCCACTTCGTCTGGAACAAGATCTGCACTTTTGGCCAACGTCAATTTGAGAGATCGTGATAGCGATGAAAATAAAAAACCGGCTGTTGGTACGACTCAGAATTATAGTCATGTCAATGAGGATGGATCATTCACCTTTGGGTATGTCGTACGAATTGCAAATGCACACTATGTGAAATTCCTAAAGATAACGAAGCGATCTACAACATAAGTCAGAATTAAGCCGTTGGAAATATGTGAGATCCTTTCTCTTAAAGGAATTTACTTCAAGTTCTTGATTTTCGGTGAAATATTAGTACGCTCCTCTGATCCCAAAAAGGGAGTAATGTAATCAAATTCCCAAATCGTAATCGTAACAAAGAGCTGGACATCCAAGGGTCCCTACACTTTAATACGTTCACCTTTAGAGTGAAGGTGAAAGTAAGAAAAAGCGTGTTGTACACAATTTACCCATTTTTATCCAGTATTCAACCTTAAAATTAAACCAAAAAAAAGTTTTAGGAGACAAATATATTGATGATTCTAACTTTCTTTAACTGTGCAGATACGTAGCTGAAGATGGTAGTTTTAAGGAGGAAACCCGTGGAGTAGATTGTGTTGTGCGAGGAAAATACGGGTAAGTAGTTTTAGTTTTGCTAAATTATTTTGTGTAGTTTCATTTTCATATCCTCCAATCCGATGAGAACTAACACCTTTGGGAAATTAGAGTAAAGCGTGAGCCTGAGGTGTAAAGCAATGAATTCAGTCTCAATTCGTATTAAAATTTGTCGTCAAAAAATATCATCGTGATTCTACACTAATCTAACACACGAATACACCCTGATTCTGTGAAACAAAGTATCATAAAATTCATTTGTCGTTCACAAGTGTAATGTGAAAGTCAGGCATGAGTACGTGCAGAAAATCAAGTGGTGAGTCAGAAACACTTGTGTATTAAACCAAATCCTCAATTAAGTATTGCACAATCCAAAGTAGAAAAAATTCCCGAGAGTCCAAACCACTCTTACTTTTTTGACAAAGAGCAGGAGCAAGTGGCGGCGTTGTGTCATTTGTTTCTCAAGAACTTTTAGACTACATAGCTGTCCAAGAATCCAACACAAAAACAGTACAGTGCTCCTCATGCATTACACTATTATAGAGCAGTAGAGTTGTTTTTGTTTTTATTGATTCCCATTGTTGTTACTTTTTTTTTACATTACACTACACTACACGTTGGACTAGATCGTTAAGCTAAAAACTCTGTACCCTGCAGACCCAGCTACTTTGCTGCACTTGTACTGCTAAAATTGCAATTTTATTATTGCGTGCAGAGCAGACCACGTATGCCGAACAAGTGCTTGCAAAGTGCAAAACAATGCAACAAAAAGAACTTAATTGCTCCCTTATCCTGCAATTAAAATTAATTCGCTGAAGAGTGAGTGCTAATTGTGAGAGTTGGGGTTCACCAGAGACTCAAGCTGCCAATTCCGCTGTTTGCAGTGCAATTTGCGAGTGCTGCCGATTGACACTACTGCATTGTACCTGCGTAGCCCTATCTCTTTGCTGTAGGTGCCCCAGATTTTTAAACGTAAGCTACTGCTTCGTAAAGTATAATCAAAACAAAATTACGTCGACCGTTGCACAATAAAAGAGTACGAAGAGTACGCAGCCATTTAAACAATGCAACTGCTTTAATTTAATTTCAATTTATTTGTTTTCCAAATTGCAAAAGACCATTGAAACATTTATGTGGATTTTCTCAGCTAATTGAAACAACAGAAACTTAGTTTTTCTTTGAGCTTACAAGGGTCAGCAAGCGCATTTCGAAATAGTTTTATTAGGTGTGATTTTATCTAATTGAACCGTGTAGGCTCTTCAGGGCACGGGAAGCAAGGTTGTACAAGTAAAGTAAATCAAGTCGACCTAACAATAGTATGGACGTTGACCGCAAAACAATTGAAGGATAAAAAGTAATTATTTATATGAAAAAACGTGTCTGAAAGACTTTGAAGGAATTCTACTTAAGAAAATGCAAAATGTGGGGCTAGTTCTGTGTCACTAATTAACTAGATTTTAGACATGCACGATTCAAATTATTTGTTTTTAATTTCTCGTCAATCGGAAAAAAATTCAACGATTATTTTCGCTTTGAGAAAATGAGGCTGCAGTACTTAAAATATCGATTCTTTCCAGGTATGTTGATCCTGGCGGTATTCGGAGAGAATTTGCCTATGTTTCTGGAAACCCATGCGACCCGAATGACCCCAACAAAGAACAAGATGATGAAGATGTGGATGAAGAGTCGATCCCAAATCCAGCTCGTGCAGGAATTCGCCAAAGGATTCCCGTAGAACGCAGACCTCTCATCAACCAAAACGTCCAACAAGCACTCGAGCAGACAGTTGAAGAGCGTGTCCCAGAAGATCAAGTTTTCCGCCCAGTTCTCAGGTAAAATTGGAATTTCCACAACTTATGAAATAGCTTTAGAAACACAATGAGCTTTATCCCATGACTAAAGCCAGCTAAAGGCCATGCCTCAAATAACAAAGCATTTCATTTGAAGCTGAATTTAATCGAATTTCTATTGTCCAAACGGAGTGAATGATCATGACTTTACTGGGTCCTCAAGTTCAAACTTGCAAAACCTTCAAATTTCTTTAAAACCTTAAAAGGCCAGCATTGAAACAAGTGCAACAAATCAACTTTATCACATTTTTGCAATGGTAGGAAGTGAATTAATTACCGCCTGGCTACTCTTATCGTTGCACATGAAAGATTTGCATTTGATCTTCAACCTAACATGGTTCTTATTTATTTTTGATGATTTTTACCAACAGCGTGATCAAGTGTAGTCACAGAAAAGTACTGCACAAAATAGCAACTTTTGTGAATGCTAATTTACATTATGCATTCACGAAAGTCGAGGTAATTGTGAACTAGGAAGGGAATCATTTCATGCATTCCGATCAGATTCGCACGAATAATAATGAAACAAAACGAACCACCCATCAATAATCCTGTGTTTTATCATCAAAAGAGATCTTGAGAGTCAAATCGGATTCATCATGATCATGATTACATTCATTCGAGAACTCCTCACAGGACTACGGAACAAAATGAGTCGAAGAGCAGCAGGGGACTCACACTATTCCATTCATTCACTCTGTTCACTCACCATTTCACGCTTGGAATGGAAATATGTGCCTTATTGTCTTGAGTGAAGTCTGTAAAGACAATAATGTTTTTGTTGAGCAGAATCTATTGTGCGCTGCATGGATGCTCTTTTTCCAATTTCTTTTCACCATTTTTGATTTGACTTATAAAGGAAGTATGGTTTGATTTAAAATAGATCGGATGCCTGAGAGCCACGGCCTATTATCTTGAATGCTCTAATAAGTCTACAATTATTCAAAAGTAGTCTTACGCAACCTGCACCCACTTTGCGTTTACAAAGTGTAGAAGATTAATCGATTAATTTGTAATTTCAGACGAGTTCGACCCCAGACTCAACTTCAATCTCAAGCTCAAGAACCAGATCAATTTCAGCCAACAACTTTCCGTCCTAGAATCCGGATAACTCAAGCACAACCAACGGCAGCTGCCCCAGTTCCAGAAGCTGTCATTCGAGCATTTCCACAGTTCCGACCCCATGTTCCAACTTTGAGCCCTCGTCCACTTCCGGTCGAGCCAAGCCAAGATTTGTCTGACAGAGGAGGTCGAGCATTTAATTTCCAGCAAGAGCTTCAGGATATTGCAGCAATTCAATTCCGACAACCAGAAGCCGCCGCCCCTCAACTTCAGTATCGTCAGGTTGCAGCTCAACCTCAACAAGTTGATTACCGTCAACCGGAACAGCAGCAAGCAGAATATCGCCAAACCCAACCCGCCCAGCAGCTGTCTCACAATTCCATTCATGGATTCCCTCAGCGCCAACATTTTGGCTCACAAGCGACTTCAATTTTCCAACAACAAAGACAATCTCAACAAGTTCAACAACAAGCGAGCCAAGAAGGACAAGAGCGACCAAATTACGCTCGTTATCGAACTGAGCTAGTCTATGATCCATCCAGTGGTCAATACACCAATGTTGTTGTTCAAGAAACACCAAAAACTGGTGAAGAATTTACGCTAACTCAACGTCTTCGAGCATTTGCTGATCCGCAAAGACCAGACCAGCTCCAATATCAGCCATACCAACAACCATTTCAATACTTTGGACAGCAACATGGATTTAACAATCTTGGACAACAATTCCATTATCAGCAACAACCGATTCAGTACAGTTCTCAGTCACCGCAAGCTGCGGCAACTTCAAGCATAACACAACTTCATGCGGACGCTCAGCAATCGCTAACAAGTTCTGCGGCCTCTGGTCAAATTGATGCATTTCTTCAATCGTTGGGCTAATTTTTTCCAATAATTTGTAACAGCAGCAAGCAGTGCTCTATAATTTAAGTTATCTGAATTGTGTCATTTATATTAGCTAAATTGAGACTTATTCTTAATGTTAGGAAGACGGTTACTCAAGTACAAACCAAACATTTTACATTTTGTGCATTCACAAGATTAACTTGCCAATAAGAACAAGAAAGCAGTAGGAGCAGGACAACTTTTGTTGATAAAAGTAAACAATCTTGCTAAAATTTTCTAATCTGAACGTGACAGTTGAACACTTGAATTTCTGTTTTCTTTGCATTTTTTTGCTAAAACGACTTGACACGAGTGTTGTCACTCCGCTACTTTAGGACATGTTTATTATATTGCCAATTTACTGTGTAAATTTCCGAGGGCCAATGACTGATTGTATGCAATCTTGACCTTTAAATTATAAAGGGAAATTTGATTGAGATGTCAATCTGACGATGAGTGGTTTCTCAAACGATGAGACAGCCGCCAAATTATGCTAAGTATTTCAGGATTTTTTTAAATCATGGAAAGAGTGACAAAAATAAACAAATAATAATAAAAACAGGTTATAAAAACAGAAAAAAATGCTGAAACAATTGAATGTCATTTTATCAATTAAACTATGACGCGTGTGTCACGTAAAAAATATAAAAAAATTATAGCTCACCCTACACCTTCCAACGGCCACGCATTATATGCTAATTGGCTGCAATGGCAACAACGGATTACATGACAATTGTGGCAAGCCAAACGGAATACACAAATTCGGCCATTTTTTTTGCAAATATTTTGCACATTTTAGATGTACGAATTTAAGAGCGTTCGGAACATATCGAATTTTCTGTTAATCAAGTGTTGACGATATGGCATTTCTTATCAACTTTATCGGAAGTATACCGAGCATGGTATTTGAAAATTAATTTATTTGTGTAACTTTAATTCAATTAATGATCAATCAATAAATTGATAAAATCTGTTTCTTTTGTGCAGATGAAAGTTCAGGCAGCGCCTCCAGATCGGCGACATATGCATTGGGCAGGATTTCCAGGTGAAGAGTATGTACACAGATTGAATGGGGACAATGCGGCTGCCTTTATTCGCAACAATCGAGCTGTTCTTGTTTTCTTTTACTCAAATTGTGAGCACTGCTATTAGCTTATAATATAAATGCTCAAAACCTTCACCTCATTGGGCCTTCTTTAGCGTGCCAACATTGCCAGGACCTTATACCGGAATATTCGGAGGCCGCAAAAATGATTAATCAGTATGATCCAAGTATCAAGCTGGCCGCTTTAGACGTTATTCGCTACCGATATGTGAGTTTTTGACATTCACAAAATATCGTTATAGCATTTTTAATTGAACTAATTGAATACACTGCAGGCTCAAAAGCAGTTCCATTTGTCCGGTGTTCCGACAATAAATTTCTACATGGATGGGAAATTCGTGGTCGAATACACAATGAAGAGACGCGCGGCTGAAATAATAGCATTTGCTCGGCGCTACGTGTCTTAATCAACTTGAACAATCGTCAACATTCCGCTAAACGCTGGAAATTTTTTATATTGTTTGTTCTTGACATGGAGTTTATAATCCCTCAAAAAACAATTTAATCACTGCAACATGTCACTGCTTGTGCCCTACCATTCAACACTTTCGTGTCAAGGAACAACTTGTTAGAATGACGAGAAAAAAATAATTCAAAATTAATATTTTACTACCAAAAATCTTTGCTACAACCCGCATTTTCAAAAATAAAACAGTCGTTAGAAACATCAACTGTGCTCCACTTGTAAAAATACAACTAGTTTTTTTGTAGTACCGGAAGAATTTGGAAAACTAGCATCTCTCTCACCAAATTCAACTCGCGCAATTTTGCAGCGAAATCTAGATTCCAGAGATTTCATTTCATTGTATTCTGTTAGTCTGTACAACACAAGCAGAAAAAATTAAATTAAATTTTCTGAGATTTGGACCACAGTCTCTCATCCCGTCTGCGCATTTGAAATGTTTAAGAATCGATTGGTGGTGGGTGATCGTCCTTATTTGCAAATTATACGGTTATATTCGCCGAAAATTGGTGTTAAAATGTATAGCTAAACGTCGCCTTTAATGATATTGACGATCTCAAACTCAGGTTTCGTGAGCACCAAACCAACTCCGCCCAACTGGCACGAATTCCATGTTAGAGATTCAATTCGGCAAGAAAATATCTTAATCACACTGCATTGACTTGTTTGGTGCATTTGTACATTCCTTGCCGCATGTCAAGGTATATTGCTTTAACCACTTAACTTGACCAATCATTTGGTCAACATATGAGAACAATTCCATTTGGATAATTCGATTCACAAATCGATCAATGATGTTAAAAATAATATTTGGATCATTGACGATTTATTTCAGCAAATATGTTGTATACTTGGCAGAAGATTCATGTATTGCAAAATGACAGTTTACCTTACATTTGACTTGACAGCTCATTAATTGAGAAGAACTTTTTAAGAGTCATGGCCAGGAACATAAGTGCTTTAACAAATTAAAGGAACGGTCATCGCGAGCAGTTGATAAACAACCGGTTATAATTTATATCAAATTAATATTGACTTGACATTTAGCGGAGAGCTTTGACGTGTTCGTCTGCCAAAGTTTGTGTGGAAATTATTCTTAATGAGGCGAAGGCGTATATAATTAACGGGTTCACCTAATTTACTAATTATTAGCATAATATTAAGTTCAAATGTTTGCAAAATTAAATAACTCCTCCTAGCTGTCAACAACGTTGCAGGCTGAACCTTTCCAAGCTCCAAAATCATACAAATGGACTTTTCAAGACACATTTTAAGCTTCGACAGCTTACATCAATATATGTAATTACAATTCACTTATGCAGAGAATGACGTAAGGAAAAACAATAAAATTTCATCCGTCAAATTAAGTTTAGATTTTTACATTTCAGGTCATTAACGAAATTAGTTTAATTCATTTCAATTCTGACCATTGCACTGCACTTCTGAGGGAAAGGGTAAACATAATTTCCTTTCTCATCAATCCAAACACGTAATCTTAGCTACAAAAAATACATAAGGTCATGCACAAGAATTTTTAGCCTATCACTGCTATCACTTGTACTTGAGATGTTCAGATTACTTGATCCCATTAAACTATTATCAAGTCTACTTTGTATAAGAAAATGTTTGACTCATCTTCAGATGTTTCAGTCAAGTCAAATGTAGTTACAACGCGGTCAGAATATTTAAAATTATTTTTGTAGTAGCATGGCGATCCAGTTTTTGCTTTGTAATTGTTGAGGAAAAAATTCCATTTGCACATGTAGTCTGCACTTGATTGTTGGGTTTTTCTAAGGTAACTGGTCACACTACAAATTCAGTGAACAATAGATGAGTTTACAAGCTTCTCGCTTCCCCTCTTACGTAAGTGGCACTAATAATTAGAGAGTTTGTTTTGACAAGGAGAAGAAATTTGGGGTTTACGACTTAAAATGAACTCATCCTGAAAATAAAACGTGTAGGACTGCCAAATTATTATTTCCATGTTTTTTAGCTAAATTGTGTCAAGGAAAAATGCGTTTTCACAAAGCATTTGTGGTTTAACAATTTTGCTTTCGAAAAGAAAATATCCAAGAGTTTTGTTTTCCAAGTTTGTTTACTCTGTTGCAGTCAAAATGCTCTTGATTTAATTATAACATAGGAACTAAATTTCCGCCAACGAGTTAAGGCTCATAATTTTTATCTCATCTTGATTTGGAATAAATTGGCAATTCTATTTCTACGCTTTGATTTTCTTTGCATTCGGAAGCGGAAGTTAGAAAGAGGAAATTGTTAATCTGAACAGTCTGCGTGTGCCAATGCGTGCGCTTGAGTCATTCCAAGCCATAAACCGTTAGATTTAAATATTTGCGTATGTGCCAATCTCAACAAACCTTGCACGCCACAGGAGTACTACCTAAATTTAAAAATTCAAAGTAATTTCATCGTCACGACTTGATTAGATCTTTGCAGACCTCGCGAGAACATAATTACATTAATTAAGGTAAGAGTGCACGCGCTTAAGCTTCGTTTGAATTCGGGGGTGTATGCTTTCTGTATTACACACTAAACTAACGAAATAAAAGATTTACATGTAATACACACTTTTTGTGACGGTTTGCCGATTGGCGATATTGTAATGTGTTGTAATTTGGCTTTAACTAATTGGTGCAATAAAAAATATCTCAAAAAAAAAAAAAAAATACACACTATTAATTTGCGTCTGTACTTATTGCAGGTTACCATACCTGCTAAAGTCTGTGCTTCCTATCCAATTAACCTGATAAAATTTACGAGACTGGGGCTCCAGGAACATAATACGCAAAATATAATTGAAATCGAGCTTGTGTAAGGTACGAGGAATTGAAATTGGATTTGGCATATTAGCGATCGCAGCTCTGCGAGATACGTCATTGTTGTGGGTGGTGTGCAATTTGGTTTTGCAGAGAGGAATTTGTAACGAACATTTCGAATAAGAAGTACATTTCCTTCCGCCTTGAGAGAATGAGTTGAGCCTTGCTTAATGCAGGCACATCCGGTTCAAGTTCCTGGTTTAAATTTAACAAACACAAATATTTTAATATTAATGATTCGCAAACAGACATCAAACTATCCGGTTTGACATGATTAATGGTAGCAAATGAATAAAGCACAAGATTTGAATTGGGCCCCTTAAATTGAATGAAAGCACAAACAGACAAGTTAGAATAGTAACACATTTTGTTGCATACTTGGAGCAGTTAAGTATTAATGGGACAAGGTCGGAGTCTCCAAATACGAATACGGTGGTTGTTAGCATTATCAACGTATTGAAGGTGAATAGATATTCAACTACTCAAATTGGGAGACAATAAATCACTAATTGGTCAGTGAACACTGATGTAAGAAACACAAATTTGTTATTGATTTCAGTACTTGTGAGAAAATGTTTATCTCGAACTTATTTGAACAAATCCTAAAATTGTGGCCGTCTCTTGTGCGGAAGGACAAGTTTAATATTAAATCCCGCTATGCCAATTATACTTGGCAGAATTTACCACTTAGATTTATGCATTGACATAACTATTAGATACACATACGTTATTTCAACTCGAAAATAAACTTTTATTTGGCCTTTTGTACAGACAAACTGTCAAGGGGTATTTGAGAAGGTAAAGCTGCATAATTTTCACCAGTAATTAACAACGCGTAAGTGGGAAGCCCTTCAACTGAGCAATTAAAATACCAGAACCACAAACAAAACAATGAATCCTTAGGAATTTACTTGAGTAGGCTAATAAACTCAGGATTGAGGGGAAAAAGTCTGTCAAGTTTGAGTGGTTTTAAGTTCATCCATATGCATGTGTATTTGTGTTCGTACAATTCATTTGGTATTGCGCAAGGAAGCGTGTCTGCTAAGAGTAAGAGCAGTCAGTCAGTGCTAATAAATAATGCTAAGGTGTGAGAGACTCGCTCGACCTTCACTTTCATTCTTCTTAAGAACATTTTAGCAAACTTGTTTTATCTCCAAATAAATCTTACCGATTTTCAAATACCATTGTTGAGTGGATGGATTTGGATTTGTAGGTGGTTCCCTAGCAGTAATTCATATTCGTGAGAATCTTAGAAACGGAAACAAGGTCGACTTACTCACTCCGCTCACTCATCCAAATCTCGTGTTTGCTTAGAATCTAGATGTATTGCGATGCAAAAAGGATTGAAATAGTTCAGAATTTAGAGAGATTGCATGATTTGAATGCGTATGCATTGTTGTTGTAGTGCTCTAACGAGCCAAGTTAGGGAGTGAGGATTAGACATGGGTCGACGAATTTACAAAGGATTTTCCTTCTGAATCGGAACGGTTCGAATTGAAATTCTATTTATTTGGTCACTTACTCAACTTGAAGTTGAAGTTTGTCGCTTTTGTTGGAGTTCAGTGAGTAAGTGTCATGTATTGTATGTATGTACAATTTCATACTCTGATCTGAGGGAGTACAAACTGATTCCGTCCAAGCGCATGCTAGCCGTGTCAGCCTGTTGCAAAAAGTCAAGGCATTTAGTTACTGAGTGCGACGTGTATGAAATCGCAATAAGTATATTTTCAATTTTGACATATTTACTACATTAAGCAGCACATGATTTTCAGAAATCACCGAATAGTTTTTGCAAGCCCAACCTTCGTTATGGCATATATTTGATTTGATCTGCGGTTAATTCTGGTGGATTTCTATGAGAATTGCGGTGGGCTTGATGTCAGTCATGGACTTTGCCGCTGCTATTACGCAATGGACGAAGTTCCTGTCACATAAGTTCAGTTTAGGAACAAATTGGCAAAATACTGGGATTTCTTTCATTGAAAACTTACGAAACGATGAAATGTCATTCTTAAAATCTCATGTGCTAAAAGCAAAATGAAAGGAAAATAGAGTATGAAAAAATATTTGATTTCATGCTAATTTTGCTTTTGGTCACCGTATTTCTAATTCCAGAGTTGATCAAGTTTAAATATAAAAATTTAGTTTAAAAACTTATTACCAGGTACAAATAAAATTTAATAATTTAGTGGGTCAGATCTATCTAAATTTTAGTAGTTCCCGCAAGGTATGTAATCAATGTAGACTAATGCGTGTCAACTACTTTACAAAATGTTTCTCAAAAACTTTTCACTTATATATTTGCAATGACATTTGCCATTTCGTGTAGGGCTCGTAGTCAAAATTAATTAAAAATTGATATTTGATGTAATCTAAGTTACTCCTGTTTTTGTTTCCAACAGAAAGCCTACGCGGAAATAGTTTAATACAGTACAGATTCAGCCTGGGTCTTGTAAATTCATTGCTTTAGCTCAAACAAAAAACGATCTAATTGTTCGATATAGAGAATTTCGCTTTAAATTTCGCAATAGTCCACGGGGTTCAAATGTGCGGAAATCGTATTATGACATTTAAATAATATAATTAAAATTCACCAGGACTTTATAAAAAAAGACGGATACGACAAAAAAAACACACACATAGTGCCGTGTACTGGTTGATGATGTCAGCTTGATTCGTTCAGTTCTTATGTGTTTTTGCGTTAACTATGCATGCTTGGGCGGGGGAGTGTGGTTAAATGACCAGATTTACAATTACAACTCCTTTTTTTTTTGTAGATAACGCATTATGCAAAAGAGTTCAAATTCAAGGAAAGTGGACAACAGACAGACACCTTTGGTTGGATATCTGCGACGGAAATCTTTAGATAAAAAAGGGAAAACCCTTTTTTCTGGTTAATCTTGTGAGATGTACTCCTCCAAACACTCTGCATGAGGGCAATAGGGCATTAAAGGCTTAAGTTGGAGGATTTGACTACCGCAAATGCTCCTGCCGCCATTTATCGTAAGTTTGCATTTAAGTTGGTGGCACTCTTTTACCCAATAAAGGGACAGCCCTGCCGACAACAATGAGTGATCTTATGGTGGAAGTGTTTGTCTCAAGAGATTGAGCATTTTGTTGCTCTAAGGTTACGTGATTAACTTAGTTTTTATATAATCTCCCACTCGAGTGAAATATCCGCTTAGTGTCTACTCATGATTCAGTCGGCTGTGAGTTATTATACGGTTCTCAAGAAAGTTGTTACTTTTTATGTGTTGAGAGTTTTTGAGGGAAAAGTCATTACAGAGTAAAGTGTCTTTTTTTGTGCGTGATCACAATAATGGATTTGCGGATCATACTAATACTGGTGAGCATTTTTTGTGCGTGCAGTCAATAAATTTGGTTGCAATTTCTCGCTTTTTTTGTACAGAAATAATTTCGCTATCACCTTCAAGTATTTAGAATAACCACAACCAGGAAATACTTTTAGAAAAGCCTGCGAAGTTTTGCTATTTTCTACAAATTTCTTTCTTATGTGTAGTGATTATGTAGTGACCTTCTGGTTTAGGAAGAATTTTCATCGATTAGACGAAATTCTTTGCCACTAAAATCTTTTGTGATCATCGCAAATTTTTGGCCAATGTAATATTTTTTACAGACAGGACAATCTTTTCTACACTGTGCTCAAATATAACCAACCTTAATCTAAACCAAACCTGTTCAACTCCGTAAAAAGAATTGCCCGACCGGTGTTGTAGTTTTTAATTTGTTTGCTTTTTTTCGAATTAAAATGATTTTTTTAATTATTTTGTGAAAGTCATTTCTTGAAAATTGAGAATGAACACAAGTTGACAATTTAAAGAACGGAGACCTTGTCATTGTCGTCAGCCACTCACTCAGTCACCCGACTACAATACAATGTAATGCCTGGCTCAGTTTTTATGCCAGTTTGATTCCATTACAAGGAGACATTGGATTGCGAGACAAACTTTTCTATATCCCGTATGCTGTATCCTTTATT
>JAQGCM010001874.1:0-13144 GCA_034699705.1 Hymenaphorura dentifera
CACGTCACGTTCACGTCGATGTCAAGTAGGGAGCCCGCGTACTTGTCACGTTTCACGCAAACGTGATGACGTGAAGCTTGATTTGAAGTATAAAGTGGTGAGCGTGAAACTGAATCATGCCGCCATCACGCCAAGATCACGTGGCTCGACCGCGTGAAGCGTGATTTGAAGTATAAACGGCAATCACGACGACGGCGACGTGATACTTAGCGTGAAACGTGACAAAAATTGGAAGTATAAACGTAGGGTAACGGAGGAGAGAACCTACGTGAATTGAGTTGGCCGAATATTAACACACTAAATACAATTCTGTTTTCTGTTTGTGTGTTGCTCCAGTTCCAAAGCACAAAAACAAGGAAATGACACACATGCTTCTGACTGACAAGAGAAGGTCGTGACATGCGTAAATCGCCCAGAATTGCCATATTTTTTTTTACATTATTTTGGACCCAAAATAGGGAGAAAACATAAATATTAGCCTGTTGAAATCATAATTTCTAGGTCGACAAAAACTTCAAAGTCGCACCTCAAAAAGTCGACAGGGGGATCCGCGTGCAAAGTTAATTTTCGGTGGTCAAATTAGCTGCCAATTTTCAGTTTTTCATTTCGACCATTTTTGGTGACAAAGCCTTTTGTAAGCCTGCTCTGCTCCTGAGCCCTTCAAAAATGTTTTTTTTTTTTTTTAAGAATAACTTACGCCACCGATTTTGCGTATTTTTATCCTAATTTCACGATGTTTTGCACTAAATTTTTTTAGAGTCGATTCTTTTCAAAACAAAATCCCCGTGCCTTGATGGTCTTGGAGCTCGAAATTAAAAAACTGAAAATTGGGAGCTAATTTAACCCTCGAGAATATGAACTTTTGACGAGGACCCCCCTGTTGAATTTTTGAGGTGCGACTTTGATTTTTTTTTAACCTAGAAATTATGATTTCAACAGGCTAATTTTGATGTATTCTCTCTAGTTTGGTCCCAAATAATGTAGAAAAAATGGACCAGGTCTGGGCGCTCTGCGCATGTCACGACCCTCCCTTGTGAGGGGAAAAACTATCACAAGAAATTTAATGCAAGTTTAAATTGTACAAAATTTTCTCAAATGCTCAAAAGAAATTTTGCAAAAGTTTGCAACTTTTGTGACTATTAAAAGCAATTTATTGTCCGGTCACAATCGATCCTTGTTATTGAATGAGTCATGCCCACCGCACCGCACCGCTGATTTTATTCAGATCAAGTTTGCACAATTCCAGAGTCATAAAGATTTCAAAATTAATTGCAAAGTCGGATTACAGTTTAGGCTAGAGAATCCAAGTTGGAATTTATTTTCTTAATTTGATGCAGATTTTCTTTGCTTGTGCTTTGCTTGAGTTGTTTCCGCCATGTGGTGGCTTACCCTGCGTGGTTTACCCTCATCATAATCAAATTCCACCGAGAATTGGTGAGCCAATTATACTGTGGTCTTTTTTTTTTGCAAATTAAATTCAGCTCAAAGAAGGATTTGTGGACTCATCCTGAAGGGTCTAAGCAAAAACCCATTGGGTGTCGTCGTGAGACACAAAAGTGGAATACTACTACAACTGGTGATGGCATCTCAGCAAAATTGGCAAGATTTCACGAACTAGTATTTCACGAAGAACAAATGACTTTGAAGACGAAGCCGGAAAAAAAAAATTCTGTGAATTTATTCAATTGATTTATGAAGTAGCACACATGTACTACTGCGAATTGCCTGGCCTTTCAATTTTAATTTTAAAATATTTAAACATTTTAGACAGTTTGTGTCTGAGAAATAATTTAAAAAAATTTAGTCTGCCTCCCTGCCTGCCTGCATTTGTTACTCTTACTTAGAGTGCAATAAAGGCGGTGTAGAAAAATAAATGCACAGCTGACGCCATTCTTAGCATAAAATTTCGATTTTTTTTTTTAAATTTTGCTTTATATTTTTATTTCAACACCATGAAAACCACAAAAATTCTCAAAAAAAATGCATGCCTTATACATATACATGTACATCTGGCAAAATTATCTGGGAATTTACTGACCGCAATTCTTGCCAGTCAAGCCAGCAGTCTCAATTGAATTCGTAGAGTAAACCAAATAAATCACGTACATATGTTTGCAAGGAAGAACTTAGAAAATTAAGAAACGTCTCAGCAGCAAAACTCTCACAAAAATTTTGTGTAATTTTTTTTTATTGATCCATGAGATGACTCAAGCCTAATTGAATACAACTTGTTGATTTGATCTCTAGATAATAGGGAGTTGGGGCAACTTGACGTAAAACTAAAACTTTAGACGTCAAGCGTAAAAATAACATTACGAGTATAGGCAAAAATTAGGTTTACGTCGCAGGTGTTTGTTTTACGTCAGGTTGCCCCAACTCCCTAATAACTCTGAAAGGACAGCCCCTGTGACGAGAGTCTGTCAAGGCGACAACACGACCAACTAAGAATTATTTGTGACCTTTGGCTCAGGTCGAGAATGAGATTGCGGCCAAGCACGAACCTTGGAGGACGGCACAGTTGAGAAATCCCAACGACAATTCAGCAATCCCTGAAATTATCAAAGCATAGAATAATTATGCATGCATGCATGCAGAAATTGGAATAAAATTTGAATGAAATTATGAATTAAGGTTTCCTTGTTACATTTTGACGTGAGGACTTCATCAGTGCCCTCTGAAGCAGGTAGGGGTAAATTTAGAAGCCAAAAATTAAAATGTTCCGCCAGTTGAGCAATTTTGGTCTCCGATCCTGGCGGCAGCCCGTCCTTGAACAAGAACCATCTGAAAAGAATTTAGAATAGAATTTGTTTCACTTTGTGAATTGGTGGTTTTGTAAGATTAACTTTAGTTTAGAATTAAATGCATTGATTAAATGTTTAAACGTACCATGATAGGGCTGCAAGGTAGAAGCTTACCAGGCTGTAAACATTGGCTCGAGTCACCCGAAGGACTGACGACTCAGTCAATTCTCGTCCGTTTTATAGGCGAATTTGCAAAAACTTCCGCATAGTTTCAAAGCTGCTGAAAATTGAGTTCAGCCCAAGGTGCTTCGACGGGGATTTTGTTTGTTTGTGCTTCGGGCAATGCAATGACAGCTGAGTAGGTTTTGTCGATATTTTGCAATATTCGCATTTAAAACGGATCGAGAATTGAACACCAAATTGAAAACTGAAGCCTAACCCTACGTTTATACTTCCCGTTTTGGTTTCACGTTTCACGTCCTGCGTCACGTCCAAATCATGCGCAGGATTCACGCTTCAAGTCGGCTCATTTATACTTCCAGTTTGACGGCCGTGAAATTTTCACGATCACGTCACGTTCACGTCGATATCAAGTAGGGAGCCCGCGTACTTGTCACGTTTCACGCAAGCGTGATGACGTGAAGCGTGATTTGAAGTATAAAGTGGTGAGCGTGAAACTGAATCACGCAGCCATCACGCCAAGATGACGCGGCTCGACCGCGTGAAGCGTGATTTGAAGTATAAACGGCAATCACGTCGACTTAGACGTGAAACTTGACGTGAAACGGGACGAAAATAGGAAGTATAAACGTAGGGTAAAAGGATGGCCACAAAATTGGTGCTTGCCGTAAGTTGATAGATCGACTAGTTACGAAAAATTACTGTGTAGTTAGTTATTAGAAAACACGACAAGTGCATAGGTTAAGTGCCTTTCTTTCAATGCTAGTGTTCAATCGTGGATCTCCAAATTGCAAAAAAATGTGCATGAGTTGAATTCATAGTTTTTTTTTAGTTGAGTGTAGAATTATGAAGTATTTGAAAGTTGCCAAGGAAACATCGTTGTCAACTTCCGTCGCATGCAAATTACCACGTAAAATGGTTAGTTTGAAATTTCTTGAGTTATGGGAGCATCACCTCATCCCACCAAACAAACGAAAGCTCCGTGAAAACACCTTGGTTATTTGGTTCAGGTTGTGGGTTGCTTTTCCGGCAAAGGACGGACGGAACCCAGGTAATTTGAGCTCACCGACGACCATTAACTCGCAAATTACAATTCTGTTTTCTGTTTGTGAGCGCTGCGCTGCTCCAGTTTACAAAGCAAAAAAAAACAAGGAAATGACGCACGACGCTTCTGATGACTGAGCGCAAAAAAAAAACTGTCACAAGAAATTGAATGCAAATGCAAGCCTAAAATTGTACAAAATTATCAGAATGCAATGCCTTGAACGAAATTTTGCAAAAGTTTGCAACTTTTGTGATAATTAGTAGCAAGGCAATTCATTATTGTCCGGTTGCAAACTGCGATCAATTACTGCATTTGAATGAGTCAAGACAATTTTTGAAAGAATTGCCATGCCTTGCCAATATTGCAAAAATTGCAAATTGCAGTCTATTAAATTGAAACTTGGTAAGCAACAAGGGAGCTCGGCAGGGCTAAACCCACTGCTGCACTGGCCAAACATTTTCGCAATGATGTATAGTCATTGTCGTATATATGACATGGGCAAAAATCGACAATTTAGCACAGATTTCAACTAAATTAATTCAGATCAGACTATTTGTGCAATTGCAGAGTCAGTCAGTCAGTCGTGTCTTAAAACTTTCAAAATTGCAAATTCATGCATGCATGCACGTGTGGACTTTGGAATTTATTTGGATTTGGGCTTGGGCCGAATATTTGGAATGAAGTTGCAATTTAATTTTGCTTAATTCTGTGCAGATTTTGCCAATACTGTTGCTTTATGCAGAAATTTAAAATTTCATCGTGCCCCAATTGCTCAAGCTCTAAATGCCAAGCGGGTGAGCTTGACTCACCCACCGCGCCAACTTTCAAACTCTTCTCAACTTCTCTGCTCCCAACTCGCCCAAGTCAAAAACGATTTTATTCAGTGCAGTCTTCAGTCATATTCTTCAGTTGTTTTGAGTGGTGACGAATTCCACTGCAGTGCAGTGCGGTGCGGTGCGGTGAGCAGTGACGACTTTTTGTGTCCTCTGAGTCTGACTCTTGCCTTTCGGTCTTCGTCCGTCGTCCGTGGCCAGTCATGCCGGTGGCAGAGATGGAAAGTGACCTCGAGCTCCCGCTCCTCCTCGAGCGGCAAAACTTGGGCTTCTTGGGTGACGAGGCCTCCCAGGATGACCTCATGTCCGTCGCCCCGCCCGGCAGCCCCCCTGGCCAACAGCGCACGTCCTCCAAGGCCATCATCGGCATCATCTACCCCCCGCCGGAAGTCAGGAGTGAGTCAGAGTCACTAATTAATTATTTTAATTTTAATTGGTCTTATTTAGCTTTCAAGTTGCTAATTAGTCAATTAATTACGATTGCAGACATTGTTGACAAGACGGCGACGTTCGTGGCTCGGAACGGGCCCGAGTTTGAGTCTCGGATCAAGACGAATGAGCAGGGGAACAGCAAGTTTAATTTCCTGGTCCCGGGCGACCCCTACCACGGCTACTACCAGCACAAGGTCAAGGAGATCCAGGAGGGGCGCTCGGCCCCGCCCCCGACGCCCCTCATGGTCGCCGCTGCCGAGGTCAAGACCACGACCCTTCAGCTCATCGACGAGGCCAAGAAGAAGAAACAGTCGGATTTGTTGAGCAGAGTCGAGCTCCCGTTCGTCCCGAAGGAGCCGCCGCTCGAGTTTGAGTTTGTCGGTGAACCACCCTCAATCTCAGCCCATGATTTGTAAGACCATTTTATGTCATATTTCTACAATTTTAATTAATTAGTAAAATTAAAATTTAATTTAATTAATTTACTAACAAGGGACACTTCCGCGGTGTTCTGAGCACCTAATATCGCCATATTTTTTTTTTACAGTGCGTGGGATGCCCTGAGTGAGAATTGATCGAAATTAGATTGTCAAAATTATTTTGTTTCGTGGGTTTGTTTTTTTGAAATTTTAGAAAATCGCAAATTAGCCATCCCATGCTCTTAACTATAGGAAAAATCCAGCTTCCAAGAATTTTCAAAAAATCACAAAAATCACCCAATTATTTTTTTAAGTCAAATTTTCGGTGATATAATTTGCACGCACCCCTGAACCCAATAAGCGCAAAATTTTGAAGAACAATTGGAAATTTAAAAGTATAATTTTCTGATTTTTTGAAAAATCCTAAAGGGGGAATTAGGAAACTCGATTTTTCCTATGATAAGAGGAAGAGGACGGGAATTTCTGTATTTTGCGGATTTTTTTAAAAATTTCAAAACAAAAAATAAAGTTGCGATGTGAACCAAAATGATTTTGACAATTTAATTTTGATTAGTTCTCACTCAGGGCATGGCAGAGAGTGTAAAAAAAAATCATATCGCGATATTAGGTCATTTGAATATTTCGAAAGTGTCGTTGTTAAAATTATTCAACCACAATTAAATAAATGATTGGAAAACCCTAATTAATTTTGTTTTGCTAAATTTGGTTGTAGGGACGTTGTGAAATTGACGGCCCAATTCGTGGCTCGGAACGGACGTCAATTCCTCTCGACGCTGATGACGCGGGAGCAGCGCAACTACCAATTTGACTTCCTTCGCCCTCAGCACTCACTCTTCCAGTATTTCACGCGTCTCCTGGACCAGTACACCAAAGTCCTCATTCCGCCCAAAGACATTGCCCAAAAATTGGGCGGGGAGCAGCGGGGCAAGATTTTGACGGACGTCAAGTACCGGGCAAATTGGATCAAACATCAGGAGGCCCAGCGACGCAAAATTGAGGAGGAGATTGAGAAGGAACGAAGTAAGTAAAAAGTCAAACTCGTGCATTTTTAATTATCCGCTAATTAATTAATTAATTAGTGCAAATGTCTAATTGTTTTGATGTTGTGTCTGTCCTGTCCAGTGGCCTACTCGTGCATTGACTGGCACGACTTTGTGGTGGTGGAGACGGTGGAGTACCAACCGTTTGAGCAAGGCCAGTTCCCGCCGCCCACGAACCCGGAGGAGGTCGGGGCCCGAGTTCTGCTCCAAGACCGAATTCTTCAAGGCCAAGAGAAGGAGTTGCAGGGAGAGGATGAGCCGTCGGTCCGCGACGACACGGAGGTCAAGGACATGGAGGAAGACTCGTCCTCCTCCGGCGACGACGCCGACGAGGACGACGAGGGGGGTTCAGGCGTGAAGCCAGACCCTGAGGCGATCCACGCCCAAGAGCAAAATCGACTCATGGGAGCCTCGGCCGAGCCGCCGAAGGAAGACCAGGTCATCATTCGCAAGGGCTACGACCCCAAGAAACTCATCCAGGCTGGGCCCCAGATGCCAGCTGATCGGAGAATGGACTCGCTCCGCACCACCGCCGGCTCACGCCCAGAAGAGTACACCATCTCACCCATCACGGGCGAAAGGATTCCCGTGTCCAAATTGGACGAGCACATGCGCATTGGGCTGTTGGACCCGAGATGGAGGGACCAGAGGGATCGTCAACTCATGGACCGCGTCAATCATGAGTCAGTCTATGCTCCAGGTACGTCAAATCAAAGAGAAAAAAAAACGGAGTACTAGTCCCCCTCAGGTAACCTCGAGTGCAACCAAAAACCATCGTAATAGGCCTCATTCTTGCTACAAAACCTAAGCTAACCTTGAGTGCAATTACCTAAAAACCTTGGTAATTGGCCTCACTCTTGCTAGTCTAGAACTCCTAAGCTAACCTCGAGTGAAATTACCAAAAACCTTTGTAGTAATTGGCCTCAGTCTTGCTAGACTAGAAACTCTAAGCTAACCTCGAGTGTAAAGAAAAAGAAACCTCGGAGTAGTTGGCCTCATCAACTTACTTTCACTTCACTATTGAGTTTGGCAGTTGACTGACATTTTGATTTTCTTTTGTCTCTTTTCAAGGTGGAGCCATTGAGGAGAGTTTGAAACAATTGGCTGAGCGACGCTCTGACATTTTCGGTGTGGGAGTTGAAGAGACTCCGATCGGGAAGAAGATGGGGGAGGAGGAGCGGATTCCAGGAATGCCGTGGGACCCAATGGGAGGAATGGGAATGAGCGGAGGACAAGGAAACGATGGGATGGAGGACAGCAGGGCAGTCGAGGAACCGAAGAAGGAACCAATTGGACCGAGGTAAGAAATACAAACAAAATTAACGAGCAAAAAGAATAGCTATTAGACAGTTGGGGCTGGCTGGGGCAACTTGACGTAAAACTAAAACGTACGACGTAAAACGATAAAATAACTTACACGAACATGGGCAAAACCAACGTTTACGTCTTATGCTTTAGTTCTACGTCCAGTTGCCCCACCTCCCTAATAGTAATAGGGAGTTTGGTCAAATTATTTAAAACTGAAACGCAAGAGAGTTTGGTCAAATTATTTAAAACTGAAACGCAAGAGAGTTTGGTCAAATTATTTAAAACTGAAACGCAAGATGTGAACGTTATTTTTGCCCATATTCACAACGTTATATTAGCGTTTTGCGTCTCACGTTTTATTTTTTACGTAAAGTGCCCCAACTGCCTACTTTTTGGAAATTTTTGAATTTTTTTTTCGAAATTTTGAAGAAAAAAAAATTCAAAATTTCGAAAATTTTAAACTACCCCTATTTTCTTTTTTTTTCCCAATTATCATTGTACAGCAGTACTCTTTTTATACTCGTCGAATTTTTTTTTATCCCTTAGAAAATATTATTTTACACACCTGGCATATTTTTTCCAACAATATTTGGAACTGGGAGGACCCCAATAGTGAGAAAACAAAGCCTGCAAAAAAATTTAAAGTATCTCTTCAAAAATTAAAGTAAAAAGAGTAATTTTCGTGCGTTAAATGATGTAAATGATGCCAATTTTTATTTTTTTTTTCAATAACTTTTTGTGAAAATGCTCTGTTCCTGCTTTTTTTTGCTTAATTGGTATGCTAATTAGCTAATTACAATTAACTGTAAGTTTTATAATTAAGATACTTGAGGTGGGCGGCCTGACTAATTCGAGCATGGCGAACACGGGAAAAATAATTAAAAAATTCTGAAATGATTAATTTGTACGCCAATTAGGTAATTAGCTAATTACAATTAACTATAAGTGTTATAGCATACGAATTAAGCAATTAAGTTTTTTTTAATTGTTTTTCCCGTGTTCGCCATGCTCGAATTAGCCAGACCCCCAACCTCAAGTATCTTAATTATGAAACTTATAGTTAATTGTAATTAGCTAATTATCATTTCATGTATATAACGCAATTATGAATCACTCATTAATATTTTGTGTTTTGAATTGTTTTTTTTTCAGCATGGAGAGTCAGCCGCAGCAGGGCCAATTCCCTAAACTGAGCCAAGGGGGGATTCTCCAGCCCCCGCCCAACGCTGTGCCCCAAATGCCGCAACTTTTGTCGGGGATCGTGCGCCCCTCTGGCGGCCAACAAGTGCTCATGCCGCCGCAGGGCATGATGATGATGCAAGGCATGCAGCAGCGCATGGGCATGCCGCCGCTGCTCGGCCAACACCCAGGGCACCCCGGCTACCCGCCCGCGTTCCCGAACCCCCCGCCCCCCGGCACGGGGCACCGCCCCCCGCTCCTCGCCAACGCCCCGCCCATGCCGCCGATGCCGCCGCCGCCGCAAATGCCGCCGCCGCCGATGACCATGCTCCAGCAACACCAACAACAACAACACCAACCGCCGCCCCCGCCGCCCGAGGACGAGCCGGCGAACAAAAAGACCAAAACTCTGGAAGACTCCCTCATCCCCGAGTCCGTCTTCTTGGCCACCAACAAAGCGACCACGACTTTCCTCATCAACATGCCCAACATGCCGGACAAACCGGAGCTGAACTTGGCCGGCCAGCTGATGACCGTGACCTTGGGCCTCACCGACTCCGTGACGACGCTCAAGCAAAAGATCAACGACCTGATTGGGCTGGCCCCTGGCAAGCAAAAGTTGCGGCTGACGGAAGGGCTGTTCTTCAAGGACAGTTTTTCTCTGGCCTACTACAACGTGGGCGAAGGGACCACGGTCCACTTGTCTCTCAAGGAGAGAGGTGGGAGGAAAAAATAAGGAGGCCCGGCCCTTCAAAAATCATCAGTCAAGGGCCCTAGCCCCTGGACTTGACCTCGTCGTCCTCAGCTTCCTGGACGGACTCTGCTGGCTACTAGTGTCAATGATAAATTAGACATCACCTCCTAAAAATAATATTAATTCATGTTGACGCCGCTTGGCTAGGCTAGGGATAAAGAAAATGTTTCAGTTAATAAAAAATAAAAAGAAGGAAAACAAAATTGGAGTTGGTCATAATTATTGCATATTTGCTTTGCTTTGTTTTGGGCTATTTTGCAGATTTTACATTTTTTGCAGCAATTAATTGCGAATTTAATTTGGTTGGTCACACAGAGCAGAATTGCGCAATTTTTTATTTTGAGCATTGAGTCAAACCAGTGCAGCCAGTGAGAGCGAAGAAACACATGCGGCGAGCACGTTGTTCAAAAAGTTGCTCTTCACTTCTCGTCCTGAGCAGAGCAGAGCACGTTTGCAACATTTGCAAGTTATTTGAAAAATTCATTCGTTTCTTACTCAGTCAGTCAGTCCATCGCCGGTTCAATTAATTAGCGCACCTGTAACCTGTGACCACGTGACCTGTGACCACGTGTCGTGACCTCGTGACCTGTGACCACGTGGCTTTTCCAGTGAGTGAGTCTGTGAGTGGTGCTAATTAATTGTGCTCCCTAATTATGGCTAGCACCCCTTCTTCCGGGGCCCGGGCCAAGCGGCACCCACCGCCCCCACCGCCGTCGCCGTCGCCACAATCACCGCCAGCGACCATGACCATAACGACCGCCGCCGGACCTGTGCCGCTCGGGAGTGGTGGCGCAAAGCGCCCGAGTCGTGACATGTCCCTCGCCGTCTCTTCCAATCCAAATGACCCAAAGCCGCCGACTTGCCCTTATTTCCCGCCCTGGAAACCAAGAGACCCGAACGAGAAATTTCTGTCAGCCGTAAGTCAAGTCAAGTCCAGTCGTCAACGCCAACCAAATAGTCTGTAGTCAATTGATTGACCTTTGAGCTCTGTTATATTTTGCCGTACTTGACTTTTTGTCTGGTTTTTGTTCCTCAGGTGAGCGCTGTTGGAGAAGAGGGAGAGTTTTGCAAAACGTTCATTTTTCGCAAGGAAGGTCACACGCTCGGCAACGCACTCCGCAGCATCATCTCCTTGTAGTAAGTCAAAGTCAAAATCAATCTTATCGCGCTATGCATGCGCTAGTGTCAAATACAGCGTGAGTCAAAAAGAACGCAACCTATTTGAGCAAGATTTTCAAAAAAAAAAAAAAAACGGTTTAGTTTGATCGATTGATTGACTTTTTTTACTTGCGGTTGGTTGCGGTAATTTTCTAAATTAGGTGCAACCGATTAAAGGAATTATCTATCCTATCTCCAACCCCTCCTAGAGTCATTTTTCACGCTTTTGCAATTTTTTTTTAGCAAAAAGTTGGGATTTTAACATGGGCAAGGCAAGCAAGCATAGCCATCACATCAATTCAGTCAAATTATTGAAACCCATGCATGGTATGGTAACAACCTTTGCTGATTTTCAACAATTTTGTGCAAGTTTAGGCATATAGGGGAATTGATTGCAAAAAAACAAGAGTTGACATCCTTTAAATCTCCGTTTTGTTCTCTTTGTTGCTCTACAAATTAAGTTCTGTCGAGGTTAAGTCAATTAAAAAAAAAGTCAACTCTAGGTTTTTTTTGCAATCAATCAAGTAAGCCTAAACTTTGCACAACATTGTTGAAAATCAACAAATCACCCATTACCATGGGTTTCGAAATTTTGCTTGCTTTTTGTTAAAATCCTCACTTTTTGTTAACAAATTTGTTAAAACACGAAAAATGACTCCAGGGCAGGGGCTGGAGATATGATTGAAAAATTCTTTAGTCGGTTGTACCTAATTTAGAAAATTACCGCAACCGCAAGTCAATCGATCACACCGTTTTTTTTTTTTTTTGAAAATTTTGTTCAAATAGGTTGCGTTCTTTTTGACTCATGCTGTAGGTTACTATGTTCTCTTGGTTATAAACGAACACTTCCGAGGTTCGTAATAATCCTGAGTCGAGTCAGAATTATTCGAAATTATGAGATTGTCAAAATCATTTTGGTTCGCAACTTTATTTTTTTTTTTTTTGAAATTTTAAAAATCGCATAATGGCGAAATTCTTGTAAACTATGGTGGTCCCCCTTTATGACTTTTCAAAAAATCTCAAAAAGCAGAACATAATATTTTTAATTTACTCAAAATTGACCGTCGCATCGCAATAAACAAATTTTTTTTGCAAAAATCTGTAAATTGAAATTATCATTTTTAAATTTTTGAGATTTTTTTTTAAAAAAATCCTAAGGGAGAAGTCAGGAAACTGGATTTTTCCTGTAGTTAAGAGCATGGGAATTGGGAATTTTTGATTATTTTGCGAATTCAAAAAATAAAGTTGCGAATGCGAATTGTTACTTGTCAAAATTTGTTACCTGACCTAAACTTTTTCTCCTCATTTTGTACTTCGCAGTCCAGACGTGGAGATGTGCGCCTATGCTTTGCCACACCCGGCTGAGGACGTGATGAATTTTCGGATCCAGTCCAGGGGCACTCCGGCAGTTGAGGTGTTGGCGCGAGGGTTTGAAGATTTGCTCAAAGTTTGTGGGCTGGTTGAGACCCGGTTCAAAGATGCTGTGCTCAACCGCGAAGTGGACACCATCGAGGTCATTGACCTCTCACCGCCGACCTCTTCAACCTCAACCCCGACCACGGGCTCTGGCACTTTTCTCAAACCCAAGGCTATCTCTTTGCACAAAACCCCCAAACCGACCTAGACCTGACCTGACCTGAGGCCCTGGCCTCATTTTTTTTGCGGCGGGAGGCCCCGGTTTTTGTCATTTTTCTACTTACTTGTTGAACTGATGCAATGCAAGAAAAAATAAATAAAAAAAAAGTACACTTGAAATGTGAACAAGAATCAATCGAGAGACAGTAGTCGAATTTATTTTGATTTTTGAATCATTTATTTGAGGAACCAACCAACCATGGTTTTTTGATGATTTTAGAAAAGATGAACATGAAGGATAATTGCTCTAGTTTTTTTAAATTTATTTAGTACTGTGGGCTACATTGTTGGTACTCTTTTGGTGACTAATGATGACGACGACTATCGAGCCAGCGGCGATGACGATGACGACGAATGAACAATTTTTGAGGCGACTTGCGTTGAATTTTGAGTTTATTC
>JAQGCM010001875.1:0-13143 GCA_034699705.1 Hymenaphorura dentifera
GAGATCTACTACTACGGGTTTCCTTACTACACGAAGAGCGGGACGGTCGTGGACTCGAAGACTTCGCTCCAGAGCACTGTCTACCCTTCCCCTGGCTTCAACAATGAGTTCAAAATGACGGTTCGGCATGAGAGACCTTGGACTCCGCCGCCGCGGCTGGCTCAGACTCAGACTGAGACGGATTCGGACAATGTCGTTTTGGAGAGCGACGGTGAGCCTGTTTTTGCGAACCCGGAGGATTTGCCATTGCCAATGCCGGACCCTGGACCTGAGCCTGAGCAAGGGCCTCAATGATATGCTCCTCTCTTCCACCATCAAACTCTCAAGTAGGTTTTTTATTGCTAATCAGAGTCGTTGAGGCCTTTCCTAACCATTGCATTGCATTGTCTTGTGGGTTTTTCATTCGGAATTCGAATTGGAATTCTAAATAGACCGTTTTTCTTACTTTTCCAGAAATTCACCTAAACATCGGACGGATAAATCGGCTAACGACTCGGAACTACTCTTTTGGACCTGACCTACCCCACAACTTCTCACAACTCTTACCCCCAAATTTCTACAAAAATTCAACTAATTGCATTCATTATGAACGTATAAAAATCTGCACCCAATTTATTTATTCTTACTCCAGTGTAAAACACACTTTACCAAATTTGTCGTCGTCGCGCGTCGTTGTAATAAAACACAAGCAAGCAAGCTTCTTTTTGATCATTCAAAATTTTGAATTTGAACTTTTTGCAAAAATTGAGCAATTTTTTTTTCTGTAGCCGGGTGGGGCCATTATTTTTGTTCAATGCCATGCATGCATGCATGCAGTAACGTTAAACCCCCTGAAAACTGACTCCGGCCTCAAACAAACTTAAACTTAGGTAATTTTTTTGCTGCTGCCGTGCCGTAACGTGTGTGTGTGTGTGGCAATGAAATGAGATGGCAAAATAGCACGAGAGTTTACCGAACAAGTTTTTGCTCATGCAACATTACGTAATACGGAATGCAATGGCAATAATACAATACAATTCCAAGTTTATGACATTCTATGCCACCGCCACCGCAGCCACACTCAAAAAATGCTCAATTTGACTACTTGCTTAACTTTTGCATTTTATTTTTGCGTGGGTGGCGGTAGCATAGATTGTCTTACTCGCACAGCACAGGTAGGCAGGCAGGCAGGCAGGCGGGAGTTGCGGGAATTGGCAATGCAAAAAAATGCAATTGTGTCCTAGTAATTTTCCACTCAACTTTTTCCTTGAGTACAGCAGAGCAGCACACAGGCAGGCAGTGCAGTGCAGTGCAGTGCAGTCACGTCAGTCAGTTGCCGACAGACCTCTTACCTGGACAGACAGACAGAGCCAAGTTAATTTCTAATTTCTACTAAATTACGCAACTAACACCTAACTAAAGTCAACACTTTTTGTTCTACAAGTTGAAGTTTTGCCTTCAGCCAGCGCAGCAGCAACGACCAGCATTTTGATCGGTAAGTCATTGCATTGGATTTTTGCATTGCACTCGTGATTCAGATTTTGGTCGTATTCGTCTTCCATTCTGCACTTGTCACTTGTGCTGTTGTGCTCATAATGTCATAACTAATTACGTAACCACTTTTGACTTTTTCAAGTCAAAACATGCATGCATGACTAGCCTGCCTGCCTGCACTGCACTGCACTGAACTAAGCCTGCCCGGCCTGCGCTAAGCCTGCCCTGCACTAAAAGTCAAAGTAGGAAAAAAATAGGATTTGGTGGCTTTACCTAACTTAGTTAGTTAGTTAAATTTGAGTTAAATGAAGGGATTGGCATGCATGCATGGGCCATGGGAATGGGAATGGCATGACTGCGGAGTGAGTGCAGTGCAGTGCTCGTCCCGTCCAGCCAGCCAAGTCCATTGGGTCACTTTGATCGAATGACTTTTAACTTTGCTTATCTTAATTAGCGTGCAGGCAGTGGCAGTGCCGGTCGTCTCCTCGTCTGATAGTGTGATTGATTAAAGTAAGTAACTAACTATTGATTTTTTTCATTTATTCAGAGTCAAGTCAAGGCAAGTCACAAGTCGAGAGTCTTGGTCGAGTTTGAGATTTGCGATTTGGTCATGTCAGTATTGGTCGAGAGTCCGCTGAAGAAACGTTCCAAAATGTCGAGCTCTACTTCCTCGTCACTTGAGCAACTCAAAGCCCTCACCGTCGTCGTAGCAGACACGGGAGACTTTGAGTGTAAGTTGTTTAAACAATTTAAAAATTTACTTTTTTGAATTTTAAAATTTAATTGTAAAGCCAATTTAACCGATTTGTGCTGCTGAGCGATTTGTAAAATTTGTTTTCTTTGCTTCTTTGAAAAGCGATCAAAAAATACAAGCCGACGGATGCGACGACGAATCCGTCTCTGATTTTGGCTGCGGCCAACATGCCACAATACCAACACCTGATCCAAGAGGCTGTCCAGTACGGCAAGAAGTCGGGAAAGTAAGATTTCTGTATAAAAAAAAATTTAAAATATGTAGTCTTTGATACCAAATACCAATACCAATTACCAACGCCAGTCAGCGCATTGGTATTTGGGTATTGGGATTGGGATTGGTATTAGACACTTTTCAATAGTTGTTGAAATTACAAGCAAATATTTCAAATTTCACTGTCCACTCCTCAAGTGCTTGAACGGAAATATTTCGAGGCCACGGCTTTCAAAGTAAAATATTTTAATGCAATTTATAATTTTTTGCTTCAAATTTCAAAATCAGAGAATATTTATTTGTCTTCATTCCTCTTCAAAGTTGGTGGAAAATAGTCAAATTTTGCAGAGCAAAATACTGATTATATCATATTTTTTTAGTCCAAAGTACGAAAAAAAAACTTATGTAATTTTTTAGTCCCCAAACTCCAAAGTTGCAAAATAATAACATTTTTTTTGCCCAAAGTTGCAAAATAATTAAATTTTTCTGCCCACAGGTGTAAAAGACTGTTTTTGAGTCACAAGTTGCAAAATAATGACATTTTTCTGCCCAAAGTTGCGAAATACTGAAAATTTTCTGCCAAAGTTGCAAAATACTGAAAATTTTCTCCCCAAAGTATCAAAATAGTGCAAAATTTTGAGTCCAAACTTGCAAAATAGTGAAGGCTTGTGGCTTGTACTTACACTACACAATGTCGTTGAAATGAAATGTTTGACTTCACTCATCACTCTAACTGTGTCTGATTTTTTAGCCAATTTTTAATATTGTTGAGCACACAAAAGTGAAATACGTGTACTCATTTTAATTTTGTAATTGATTCCCTTTTTTAACTTTTTTCCCAGGACTTTGAAGGACCAAGTTGAGCATGCGTCTGACAAACTCTTTGTTCTGTTCGGGAACGAGATCCTGAAGATTGTGCCGGGGCGCGTGTCGACGGAGGTCGATGCCCGTCTCTCTTTCGACAAAGAGGCGAGTATTGCCAAGGCCAAGCGTTTCATTGCTCTCTACGAAGAGTTGGGCGTGAGCAAGGATCGGATTCTCATCAAACTCGGCTCCACTTGGGAAGGAATTCAGGCCGCCAAGTGAGTTCAAATTCATTTAAAAAAAAATAATCTCATCAGCTTTTTTAGGGAAATTTCCAGATCTCAGAGCTCCGATCTTTGGGAATTCCGCCATCTCAGATTTGGGGAACTTTTCCGATCTCATAAGAGGTCAGGTCTGTTGTTTAAAAAAAAAACAGCTCGGATTTGGTGGAAATTTCCAGTTCAGATCTGTTGAAATTTCCCCATCTCAAAAATATGATATGTGGGAAAATTGTCCCGATCTCAGATTTGAGGCCCAGAGTTCAGAGTTCAGAGCTGTGGAACTTTCCCAATCTCAGAGAGTAAGTAGGTTTTGGAAAATTTCCCCATCTCAGATAACTCAGATTTAGGGGAATTTCCAAAACTGAGATGAGAGGTCAGATCTGTGGAAATTTCCTATGATTGATTAGTTAGATTTGAGGAAATGTCCTCATTTCAGAGTTCAGTCCCGTGGAACTTTCCTCATCCCCGAGATTAGATATGAAAAATGTCTCCGACTCAGAGTTGGGGAAATTTCCAAATTCCAGATCTAACAAGAGAAACTTCCGAGGTGTTCCAAGCACCTAATATCGTCATATTTTTTTTTGCACTCCCTAGTATGCCCTGAGTGAGAATTATTCGAAATTAGAGATTGTCAAAATCATTTTGGTTCGCAACTTTATTTTTTTTGAATTTTTCTAAAATCGCAAAATGGCGAAATCCCCATGCTCTTAACTATGGGAAAATTCGAGTTTCCTGACTCCCCCTCCCCCTTAGGATTTTTCAAAAAATCCAAAAAATAAAAAAGAATATTTCTAATTTAATCAATTTTTGAAAATTTTCAATTTATTGCATTCAATCACCGAAAATTTTGAGTAAATTCAAAATATTATATTCTGAGTTTTGATATGTTTTGAAAATTCGTAAGGGGGGAACCTCAGGAAACTCGATTTTTCCTATAGTTAAGAGCTTGGGAATTTCGCCATTTTGTGATTTTTCAAAATTTCAAAAAAAATTGTATCAAACCAAAGTTATATTGAGTTAATTTCGATTAATTCTGACTCAGGCCATGCCAGAGAGTGCGAAAAAAATATATCACGATATTAAGTGCTTAGAACACATTGGAAGTCTACCTTGTCAGTGTTCAGATTTGGAGAAATTTCCCCACCCCAGATGTCCTGTATGGCAATTTCCCCATCTCGAAGTTTAGATCTGTGGAAATTTGCCTATTTCGAAGGGATTAGATTTGGATTTGGGGAAAGTTTCGCATCTCAGATCTGTGGAAATTTCTCCATCCAAAAAAAAAAAAAAAGATTAGATTTGGGGAAAATTCACAATCACAGGTTTGGGGAAATTTTCAGCTCTCTGGGGTGGAGATCAGTGTGAGAATTTGAATTTACCCATATAGATTTTGCCAAATTTGCCAAATTTAATTTAATTTTTAATTTAATTTTGCCAAATTTTTCCCTCGGCAGAGGGAAAAATACTCAAAAAATACAAATTTCGGTCCAATTGATTTTTTTTATCACTTTCCCCAAAATTGAACAATTTTGAAAAACCTCCCGAGTCCCCACAGCCAGGCTAGAACGGTACCCGCAAATTTACCTAATTTTCTGAATTTTTAACAAAAATATTGAAAATTGAACAGAATATTTAGTACTTTTACAATATAGTACTGGACTCGGATTCGTCCGGATATTCGGTATTCCGAATTCGGTTTTTCGGCATTTCCCTTACTCCTATACTCCTTCCAATCGGTTTTGAATTATTTGGTCCATCCGAATATCAATTTTTATAGAAATGATTTTGACCTGGCGAAAGGAACTTTTTGTTAATTTTTGCCTTGTTCCTTTGTTTTTTTTTTACAGAACTTTGGAAGAAGAATTTGGAATTCACTGCAACCTGACGCTTTTGTTTTCATTCGCCCAAGCCGTGGCTTGCGCCGAGGCCGGCGTGATGTTGATTTCCCCGTTCGTCGGTCGAATTTTGGATTGGTACGTGGCCAACACGGGCACCAAATCTTTTGAGCCTCAGGATGACCCCGGGGTCAAGAGCGTGACTCAAATCTATGAGTACTACAAGAAATTTGGCTACAAAACCGTCGTCATGGGTGCTTCATTCCGTAACAAAGGTAGGCAAAAGGTCAAAAGGTCAAGCTCGACAAATAAATTTCAATAGCAGACTTTTTTTTTTAGCATTTTAAAATTTAATTGTTGACCCAATTGTTGATTTTTTTACTCGACGCTTTTGCCACAGGTGAAATCCAAGCTCTGGCTGGCTGTGATCTTCTGACCATTTCTCCATCTCTTCTCCAGGAATTGGACGCGAGTCACGAGCCCATCTATGAGGTTCTTAGCGAAAATTCGGGTAAGGAAACAATTCATGATTTGACCTCACCTCACCTCACCTGACCTGCAGTGTTGCGAGTCGAACTCGGAATTTTCGAATTTTGATCATCAGATTTTGATTCTAATTATTAATTCAAATTCTTCTAAATACGGATTCCGGATTTTCGACTCTTTTCCAATTTTCCGATTCCAAATTCCAATTACGATGATCTACCAAATTCAGCTTCCGATTATTTCAATTTTGAATTCCGATTCCGATTTTGTTAATTTTGCAAACAAAAAATGACTAATTTTTCTTAAAGAAATGAACCAATTTCTAAAAACTTCACCAAATGTCTTTACTTTTGTTCAATTTATTCAAAATTGGCAGAGTCTCAAACAACCTTTGGTGTTTGTCTCATATTTTCTCTTGTATTTGGGGAGGAATTTTATCTCGCTTTTAGTTCTTAGGGATTAACAAAAGTCGAATAGGAATTCTATAATTCCGATTCCGATTATTTTTGAATTCGGATTTTAATTCCGATCTCGACTCGCAACCCTGCTGACCTCAGACCCCCGGCAGGAACCAAGGTTTAGGCATGAGAGAAATCACTTTGGTCTAGGATATCCTTTTGGGACGGCCTCAATGGGAAACTTGAGGGAGCCAACACGGGGTCATATACTTTTTTAAAAAAAAAATTTATTATTTTTCAAAAATTTAGACGTGATTTAATCTAATTTGATAACAATTTCGAATTTTTTTTCGAAATTTTGAAAAAATTTCGAAATTGTAATGCGTTTCGCATTGCATTCATTCGCAAGGCTTGTTCAAATTTGAATACCATTTTCGGAATTTCGAAGAAAATCGAATTTTTTATAAAATTTTGAAGAAAATATGTGTCTTTCTTCAAAATTTCAAGAACACTTTTTGAATTTGGACAGGCCTTGCTAAGTAGATGCGAAATGAGGTAGCTCATTGCATTTTCAAAATTTTACAAAATTTCGAAATTGTTTAATCTTTTTTTTCGAAATTTCGAAAATGGTTTTCAAATTTGGAAAAAAAATGCCTTGGAAAGGAAATGCGAAATGACATAGCGCGTTGCAATGTCGAAATTTTTTCAAAATTGTGAAATTATACAAAAAAATTTCAAAATTGTGAAATTATACAAAATTTTGAAGAAAAAAATTCGAAATTATTATCAAATTAAATTACACCATGCCTACGTTATTGTAATTATCAAATTTTTGAAAAATAATAAAAAAAATTTATTATTTTTAAACAAGACCCCGTCTTGACTCCCTCGAATTTCCCATTGAAGCTCATCCCTTCTCAACAATGAAAAATTAACGATAGTTTAAAATTTAAAATTTAAATTGTTGTGCTTTTTTTTTTTTTGCTCTCAGCTAAAAAGTTGGAAATTGAGAGGGCTGCCAAGCCGTTGGACGAACCCACGTTTCGTTGGCAATTGAATGAAGACCAAATGGCCACGGAGAAATTGTCGGACGGGATTCGCAAATTTGCTGCTGACGGGATCAAATTGGAGAACATGTTGAAGGAGCGTTTGCAGAAAGCTTGAGGGGTCGGGTCGGGTCGGGTCGAATCGCTCGCGGTGTTTGGCTTGGACAACTCACGCTAATTGCTACTTAATTACACTAATTACACAATTAATTTCTCTGCCGTTTCCTTTTCATTCTCATTCATTCATTCATTCATTCATTCCTCCTGTACTTTTGGCAAATAAATCTGATCAGTTTTCAAATCAAGTCAGTCGGGAGGCCTCAAGGTTTTTTTTGTAGAGAATAATTAGGAGTAGAGTTTTTATTTGAGTTTGATGATTACGTAATATAGTATAATAATATATTTGCACACAACACGTGGAGGAGGATAGAAGAGTAGATTAGAGTAGCATAGCACAGCAGCAGTAGAGTAGAGAACAGGCAGGGTTCCTTCGTCCCTCACTTTTTTAACACAAACTTTTTTTTAAACATTTTTTAATCACTTCATTCACCGCGCCGCAATCCGCCGCAATAGCGCAAACAATAGGGAGTTTGGGCAACCTGACGTAAAACTTAAACTTAAGACGTGCAACGTAAAAATAACACTACGAGTATAGGAAAAAATTAGGTTTACGTCGTAGGTTTTAGTTTTACGTCAGGTTGCCCCAACTCCCTAATGAGTCTTTTCTTTTCCTTAACTTTTGACTGACTACAACTTTTTTTTTCTGCTGACGACCAAGACAGCAAGACAATGACATAAAGTAGAGTAAGTGCGCGACCATAGAGTAGTTCAGAATTCAGAGTGGAAAGGCAAGGAGGAGGAGTCAGGAGAGGCGGGGGGCGGGGCGTGCGTAGCGAAAGGGGCGGGGCAAGTTGGAAAGTGGGAGCGGGGGGGGGGGGGGTGGCGGAGGAGTCGAGTGGTGCAGACAAAAGCTAGAAATTTTTCAAATTTGGGGCGAGGCGAAGGAGTGAAGGGGGCGGGGGGAGGGGAGGGGGCGTGGTTTACAATAGAACGAATGAATGAGTTAATTAATTAAGACTAAACAGCAATTAACACTTACCAAACCACAACAACAACAGCACAAGCCGCAAAAGTTTTTTTTGCGTCCAACGCGCAGGCGCATGACGCAAGACGACGCAATTTGCGCACGCAAAGAGACAGCAGAGACGACAGACTCTTAGTGATTTACAATTTGACACTCCGTTTTTTGATAGCATTGTTGTTGACAACAATTAAAGATTCACGATTAATTGATGAATTGATTGATTAGTTAGTTAATTAGTTAAGAACTTAATTGTTACGATAATTAATTAATTGTAATTAAAACACGTCCTCCTCCTACGCTGACAAACTCGTCCTCGACCTTAATCCTTCCTTCCTTCCTTACCTTTACAATTACGATTACGACGAACAAACGAGAAGAACAAACGAACTAAACGAACGACTAGTCCGACCTAATTAACTGCCTAATTAATTAATTAATTAATTAATTTTTAACAGCAATTAATTAATAATTAAACGAAAGATTAAATTGACCAGCAATTAGAATCGATCCAAAAAATTTCTAAATTTAAATTTTTAAATAGTCTTCTCTATGTATAGCTTTTAATTCTTTTTTTTTTCAACACATTTGAACTTAGTAGATGCTCGGCGCCTCCGTCAGTTTTGTTTCTCAGGTCTTTGCTATGTACATTAAAACGTTGAGACTTGAGAGCGCGCGCGCGCGCGTGCTCGCGCTCACCATGCGCATGCGTGGTGCGCGGATGCGAATGCCTGCGCTTGCGCACCAAATTGTACAAGGTGTCCCATAAATCCATTCTTTTCCTTCTCATTTATTTGCCCTTCAATCAGTCCCAAAAAATGACAGTCCGGTCAGTCCGGTGTCCTCCCAGCTCGCAAAATCTAGAGCAAATTTTTTTTCGCGCAAAAGCGCTTCCCGCCACTGCGTAGTTTTGAAATCAGCGCAAATTGGCGCAAAATGTTGAAAGATGTGTCAAAACATTGCAAAAATCTAGCCTGCGCGCTGCGCTCAGAGCGAGCTGGGCCGGGTCGGGTCTAGCCCTCCCTACTCCGATTTTACAAGAATATTAGCACATTTCGTTGAACTCTTTTTAGCACCACCCTTTCCACTTTTTATCTGTCTAGGTTTTGACATCGGTTGTCATGGCGACGACGGTCACGTGACCATTTCTGCGCAGCGCAGCGCAAATGCAGCTTTAGCTTTTAAATATTTACATTTTCGCGCCATGCACGCGCCGCCCAAGACTTGTGTTGTCTCACACCTGGCTTGCTACCTAATTAATTAATTAACTAATTAGTTGATGAACTAATTAATTAATTAACACATCTAATCTACGTATGTACTTACTGAACAACAAGTAAAATTTAATGAAGAGAAAAAAACCTCATCGTCGTCCTCCGTCGCCTCCTCAGATCTAACCATGAATATGAAATGTACAAGTGCTTGAGTAGTCCAGTCAACAAAGACAATCTGCGCGCGCGCGTGCGCGGTGGCACGCCCTGCGCGCCACCGCGCAGGAACAAGGAAATTCGTCGGCGGGAAAATTTAAAAATCCTCCGCAGGAGCTCAAAATTTCAAATTCCAAAAAGAAAATGAAGTGGGGGAATCTGCGGCGAAACAATTAAAATTAAAACAATTAAAAATTAAATTAAAATTTGGAAAACCAAACAAAAAACAAAAATTGAGAAGAATTTTTTTTACAGGACAGTCAAAACCTAAAATTGATAATAAAAAATATCAAAATAAAATGAACCAACGAAAACGAAATGAAAAGGCGCGGTTTTTTAAACGCAACGCGTGGATTTCCATGAAGTAGTATGCTGCGCATGCGCGTCTGCGCATCTCTGTCATTCTTTCTTGGCGACCCACATAGCTCCTAAATAAAGTCTGCGCGGGCGCAAATTGGATGCCCGCAAATTTTTGAAACTCACTTTTGGCCCAAAATTGGCAATTTTGTGTTTCCCGCGCCGTTGCGGCATACTGACTGAAAATTGCGCATGCGCACTACATTGTGCATGAAGTAAATATTAGAACTAGACTAGGCTTAGCAAGAACCATTGTCCGTCACCTCAATTTATGTATGTACGTTTGTACACAATTAAAAACCTTAACATTTTTTTGGCCTCTTTCCATACTCTTTACATACTTTAGTTTAGTTTTTAGCTTAAAATAGTTCAGTTACGTTTTTTAAAATTAATCTTCTTAGCATACTCCTACGCAGCAAGCGCTCCACGTGATTTCCACCTGATCTCCACCCGGTTTCCACTCGAACCTCCCAAATATTTTCATTCTGAGTAACACTTTTTAATTACGAGCAAATGACGTACGTAAGTATGTAAAATTAGCATAAATAATCCTAATTTAAATTTCACTAATTAGCCTAAACGTTTTTTTTTTGTTTAATTAGAGCTATGCGCAGACAAACATGGCGGGTTTTTTTTTGGAGCTTTTTGTCACTCGCCCTCTCTCTTGTTTGTCAGTTTTTAGCTCTGTCAGTTTTCGTTTTCCGTTACTTGGATTTGGTTTGGTTTGGTTTAGTTTTGTCATGTTTTGTTTGGTTTTGGCACGCGACTAAATTCATTCAATAATTACAGAGTCATCTTCAGCAAATTTTTTTTGGGTGTCAAGTCAAACTTAGAGTTTGGAGTCTTCTTTTTCCTACAAAGAGAGAGAGAGGGAGGCATTAAAATTTGCAATGATGAAGGTGCGGGGTTAATTTAAGGGGCGGGGCTAATTTAAGGGGTGGAGCTAATTTAAGGGGCGGAGCTAATTTAAGGGGCGGAGCTAATTGAAGGGGTGGAGCTAATTTAAAGGGCTGAGGTAGTTTGAAGGGAGGAGCTAGTTGAAGGGGCGGAGCTAATTTAAGGGGCCACTCACGAAGCTGAAACTGCGGTTGAGTGAGTGCGGAGTGTTGTTCTCCTCCTCAATGGTTTCCATTGGGTCCTCAGTCGAAATGGCAACGGACTCTGTCTTGACTCCTCCCTCTTCCTTCTCTCGTCTCCGAGCTTCCTCCTAAGGGGCGGGGCAAAGGGCACAAATTAAATTCAATTAGAACCAGGTATGAATGAATGAATCTTGACCCAAACTAATTAATTAATTGACAAATTAATTAGCCAATTAATTAATCAAAACATCGCTTGTGTCTTGCCTTGATGACGCCCATCCAGTGCCGATGATTGTCCTGCAAGTGCTGGGTCTGGAGACACAAGATTTTGCGTTTGCTCTTTGCCCTAGGCCCTCCTCCTCCAGCGCCACCGCCAGCACCACCGCAAGCCCCGCCCACAGCCCCACTCAACTCTGCGCTCGTCTCGTCCGAGTAGGACGAGTCGTTCTCATTGTCCGTCTCTTGGCAACTGCTCACCGACAGATCATCAGCAGCCCCCCCAGCCGCCCCCTCTTCGTCCTCGTCGTCGTCCCAGTACCCGGGTAGAATGCCAGCCTCTGCGATTGCCTTGCAAAGTGGCGCCACCAAGTGGTTGATGAATGACTCTTGGAGTTTGGCCAGCTGAGGACGATCGCGGTCCATGTACGGGGAAATGGCGAGCCCGAGGGCAGCCTCTTCATCTCCTACAGAACGAAACGAACCCGAATCAAAAACCGAAAAACCGAAAAACGCCCGCAACCGGGTAAAATCTGGGCCGAGCGTTGCGTGCGTACACGTACCTTGCTCGTAGAATTCCTCCGCGATGCGATGAGTCCAGCGCACGTGAATGTCATGGTACTTGCAGGGCCCGTTGATGTCTGCCAACTTGATGCACATTTCCATGACGAGGAGTCGGTCCGACTCCACGCCCCAGTCGATCCCTTGGGAGTACTCCTCGTTGACCTTGGCATTGAACTCGGCCATGATTTCAAAGTGCCGTTTGAGATCCGTCGCCAAAATGGCCTCGATGACCAAGTAGCGAAAGCGTTTGAACTCAGCCTTGTCGAGAAACTTTAGAAAGTTGCAGTCATCGTTGCCGAGGAGAAGTTGCCAGGCGGCCGCCGCGTGGTGGTTCTCCAGCACCGAGCGATCGTTGTACAAAATCGCCTGAAGGCACAAACGGAGAACGTCATTAGAACTAACAAGGGACGGACACTTCCGAGCTGTTCTAAGCACCTAATATCGTGACATATTTTTTTGCACTCCCTCCCATGCCCTGAGTCAGAATTGATCGAAATTGGATTGTCTAATTCATTTTGGTTCGCAACTTTATTTTTTTGTAAAAATTCGCAAAATGGTGAAATTCCCATTTCCCAAAATGGGAAAAAGTCGAGTGTCCAGGAGTTTCCCTTACGATTTTTCAAGAAATCTCAAAAATCAGAATATCTTACTTTGAACTTACTCAAAATTGCCAGGGAATGCAACAGAAAATATGTGGATATTAGATTAGGTGCTTAGAACAGCTCGGAAGTGGAAGTCTGTCTGCGTTGTTAGTGCACAAAATTCGGCACTAGATGGCGCGGCTGAGCTTACCTGGGGAGCATGCGTGGTGACTAGGAAGGCGTTGGTGCGCCCTGGGTGGTCGTAGTCGTGCATGGCGGCCGCCGTGTAGAGCGCCATGAGCTCCAGGGCCGGGAAGTTGGCTCCCATGATCCCGTAAGAAGACTCTTCCAAATTGAACCAACCTCTGTGACACGGAACATCTTCAATTGGGAGACAAAAATCTTGAGATTAGTTCACGAACGTTGCGCTAAAACCCTACGTTTATACTTCCTATTTTCGTCCCGTTTCACGTCAAGTTTCACGTCGCCATCGACTTGATTTCCGTTTATACTTCGAATCACGCTTCACGCGGTCGAGCCGCGTGATCTTG
>JAQGCM010001876.1:0-13138 GCA_034699705.1 Hymenaphorura dentifera
TTGCGCGGCGCCGTCCTTCACCCTTTGATAATCCTTTGCTGCTTTGCCTAACCCTTTGAGTGTTAGTTCCGTTCCAGTTTCAGTTCCACTTCCACCCAGTTCTAAAAGTTTTCTGGACTCGGTCGGTTGGACTTGGACGACTTGAGAGGAGAACCTTAAGTTGTCCTTATGCAAATTGAAAAAAAAATTAAGTACTAACTTAAGTACTCTCTGACAAAAAAAAAAGTCTTCTCAGCAGAAGGTCTTTAAAATCATAAAATCAAGTTTCATTTCTTGTGTCTTGTACTGTGTGTACTAGTTCAGAGTTCTTCCCAACGGCACAAATATTTAGTAAATCAAAATGTATACAGCAATAAGAATCACGACTACTACTACCATTTCACAACAATTAAGAGTCAAAAGGTGAAACGAGAGAAAGACGATACGATAAGTGCGTTACGTGTTACGTTTAGCTCAATTAGACTAGCACTACTACTGCTACCTAACTAATACGTTTGACCTTTATGCAATGCAAATCAAAAATTAGGTAAATAAATGGAAAAACAGATAATTTTTTTGCAATTAATGCCTTTCTGACTTATTTTTGAGAACGTTGAGTTTAATTGGTTCGGTTGGTTGAGGGGAAATGATGATTGGATAAGTCTGCCTTGCAAAGTCATGAATTAATTTCGGAGAACTTTACAACTTATTGCAAACTACTGACTACTGGCCACGGCGGGAGACTTTCAACTGCACTGTAAGAAATTGTTCGCAATAATAGCAAGAAAAGTCCGAGTGTCGACTGTGAGCGTGGAGTGCAAATTTAAGGTTCTCGGTGGAATTCCTAATATTCGTATTCTTGAGCTTGATCTTAATCATGAGTGTTGCACTTTGATTTTGAGTATCCATCAAAACTTTCAACAAAACGTATACGAACGATTAACAAGCTCAATAAACTAATTTTATTGGGAAATTATGTTCCTTACAAACCTGAGTACTTAAAGCATTTGTGGTTCAGACTTCAGAGGACTTCCTCTCTGGGAGAGTAAAAATTAAAGTGATATCTCCGTGTTGTGCAAGCAAGTACCTGGCCTGCCTGCCTAGCTCAGACAGAAACTTTAAAAAAAATCATTTGGACCGAAGACTGAACACTGAACTGCTGATGAAAGTGAAAGTGAGTTTGGAACAACCAAACGAAAAGTTGAAATTTAGAATGAACCAATTTTGTAAAAAGACAGTGTCCAGTCCTGCTTTGTCCTAAATTGTGTAGGCTGAGCTGATGACTTAAACATCACTGGGTGAGTACAAAAGCAATGTTTGTCTTCCGTCTCATTTAATTTGAGATTTAGTCAAAAAGTCCAACCAAACGAACACAATTAAGATAAGTGTGCCTGAAGGCACCACACTACTGTAGAAATAGCAAAATGTCATCCAATATCCCAGAAATCGTGGACATTCTGTGACAAGACATGAAATGTGACCCTTGAGAAACAGTTTTGATTTAGGATTAAAAAAATGTTGAGGATTTGACTTTCAAATTGGTTCCTGTTCTGAAAGCTTCCATCGTTCCATCCATCTCTTCAATCTCGTCCTGTCTGGGTCTTACTATCCCAGTCCTAGTCCGAGCTAAATTTCGCTGTTCCAACACAACTGCATTTGTAAAGCAAAATTGCAAAAAAAAATAAGTTTTTGGTTCAAAATAACTTCACATTTTTTTGGAATTAGTTGTCTGTGTAATTGCACTCCGTGATTCCAAGCCTTTTCAACTTCAAGTCAAAGGTCACTGAAAAAGTGGCCACTTGACCATTCTGATTCTGACTATTATTGATTTTATTTTGGGAAAACAAATTTTAATTTTTCGGTGTTTGGGTGTGGAAAAATTACAATATGGTAATCTTTTAAGGATAGATAGCCGTTATCTATCTATCTATCTAAGGTACCATTTGTACCTTCGTTTGTGTTTAGAAAATAGTACAGGGAATATTTCTTTCCTATTCACTGTTTCACACGTTCGATTTGAATGATTGTGTTGGCAAGAAGTTGACGGATTTTGCCGGAAGTGCTTGTTTTTTTAAAGTAACAGGCAAAGTGCAACCCTGGGGCATTCCCCAAATGTGTTTACAACAAAACTGAAAAATGTGCAAATATTTATCTATAACGGAAGTGCACAAATACTATCTATAATGCAGTGCAGTTGGTTTGCAGGCGAAATTTCAAGAGATTGAGTTACCCGTTTTTGTTTTCAAATATCTCGACTTCATTTGCACGTACATATTCCAGTTTCGAAGTTAATGTTGCCCATATTCTGAGCTGAACTATCGCAGTGCTTTCGAAATAAATGCTAAAATCCAAATCTATTGATTGGGCCATGGGATTATCATTCGTACTCCCACAATTTGTAGAATACGTGTTTATGTACGTTTGCCGAATCGACACAGAATCATCGAATTAGCTGTAAAAAAATCTCCTGCCTGAGACCTGACGCATTGTTCATGACAGGAAATCGATCTGCAGTAGAATCAATTCAAACACAACTGTATGCCGTGTTCGATTAGAGTAGTCGAAATATTATTTACTCACCATTCCTGACTTTAGCAAAAGTGGATATAATATCGATATTTCCGAAAAGCTTATTTGGAAAATGAAATGAAAAACAAATTCATTTTAAAAAGTCAACAATCCAATATTTCCAATCCTAAATCCTAACTGGTCGATCGTTGAGATTATAAAGTATTATTTTAAATTGAAAATCTCTGTGCAAATTGCAAACTTTGATCAGGAAGCAAATGATTTTTCAAAGTAGCAGAAACAAAAACTTTGTCAAGTCAATTGCTCAAAATTATCAATCTACTCAATACTTTTACTGACGCCTTTATCGCTAATGACTTAACTTGAAGCGGGGTTAGACTGTTTTGCGCGATAAGAAAGTATCCAAATAATTTTTTTCTGTCCTGCAAAAGAAAATATGTGGGCCTGGCCCCTACGCCTATCCTATAATAAAAAATCCCACGGTAGCAAACTTTATTGCCCTCACCGGATTGTGATTGACCCAGTTTCTGTATTTTTTTTGTCTTTCTCATCATTACGGGAAAACAAGTTCAATCCCAAGAAAGTAAGAAACAAAAGTCATTCATAAAATGTCACTTTCTCCAAACGCCGAACCCATCGAACCATGAAACTTAAGCAGAGCTTGACTTGACTTGAATCGTATTTCGTTGTTTTTCTCTGTTTAGATTTCTCTGGCCTGGCTCTAAATATTTTAAGGATTCTTGCATCAAAGGGTAGAAGACTCGGAGTTGGAGTGGGTTGGATGTTAGAGGATCCCTAATTCGCCAATCGTGTTTTTTTGTGACTGACTGACTCCACCAAATCCATGTCATGCTCATATATACTCTGCCCTACACTTCGCCATAAAAACTCATCCATTCTTCAGTGACTTCATTTCGCAAGTATTGGAGTCGATCAATCATATATAACCTGGCCATCCTTTCCACATATTTATGACCGACCTGCTTGCTGGACGGAGTCTCTCTAGCTGCTCTCCTGAATTCACAAACAATCGACAGTCTCAGTCAGTCACTTCCAACCAGCTTAAAACCTCGCATCCAAAGAAAATAACTGGAGAAATTCTTAAACCTGGAGCCGGGAGAACAAAATGCTGGAGAAAAAAAATTGAAACTTGGCCAAAAGTCGTTCTTACGGAACTGAGTCGAGCCCTTCCCTTCGTGACCTGCGGAAATTTTCAGATGAAAAACCTAAAACCTTTTACTTGATCTGAAATGCTTGAGCTGTGCTGCTGATCACATCTTTTCCATCTCACTAATTAATTTGTTGCTTGGAACATAATTTTTCTGACTCTTGTCGGGTTTCAAAAATAAAAAATTGGCTGACAACGGCGACTCAACATACAAAATCTGTCAAAGTTGAGTGATTCTAGTGGATCATCGGAGTTATAAGTGCAAGTGAGCCAGCAAACTTAGCAAACTCATCAGTAGTTCAAAATACGAACGGACTAACAGCCGAGTGCTAAAATTGATGGATAAGTACTCGTAAATGTTGAATGCAGGTCGTTCCATCCTTGTGCGTATGTGTGTTTGACTTCGTAATTGTCAAGTCGCCAAAAATACCCGGTTCGTGCTCCACTTTCATTTGACTCCACTTCGGACTTTTTTTTAACTGAGCACATTTTCAACGTCAGAAAGGAACAGAACAGTTCGTATTTTGAATGAGCTGGAAAAAAACAAGCCGTACGGGAGTCATTACAGAGTTATTCAGAATTCACTTTTTGAACAAATTAAAGCAAAAATTGATTGCGAAAGCCACAAGGTAATCGATTAATTACGGCTACGGCGTAACGACCAGTTCCAGAAAGTTTCTCCAGAGCAGTAGGAGTTCTGCCAAGAAAACTCGCCTTGCCAAATAAATGCAAAAAGAAAGGGAACAGACTTGAACTCGGAACAGACAGTGAAGTTTTGTGAATTCCCAAGCCCAAAACCCCAAAACCAAGAAAAAAAAAAGCACAACAGAATCTTCAAAATAATCTTCAAAAGCTAACAATTGTGATTAATTTTATTTATAGTTAACTAGCCTATCGACAATATTTTTATGAGTCTTGCATTGCATTGCATTTAATAAATTCTAGTCACTAGTTCGTAGCAACTAATTACCAAACTAACTACTAACTAGTACTAATATATTTTTTAGCAATCGTCCACCACCAATACAATTTGATCAATTTTTCTATAGCTTAGCTCAACTCTGTGAGAAAAATACTTTTGCCTATGCATTGCGGAACATGAAATACGTACTAGAGTCAGTCCACTGCGATTGCGATTGCGATTAACATTGACGTGGTTGTTGTAACTCACATTTACACGTAAATAGTACACGAATTAAGTTTAAATCAGACAGACTATGACAGAGACCTTGTTAGCGGTTGAGTAAGGTAAGGTAGCAACAACGTGAACGTCCTGACAAGGACTTTTATTATCATCAAGAGTCATTTGCCGATTAGTCAGTCAGACTTCAGACATAGACTTTGATATTTGAGAGTACAAAAAACATAATAATAATAATTATATTCTATAGGCTAGACTTAGATAGCACTAATTTAGCAAAGTAAAAATTTCACTAGAGCTAAGCTCCTTGCCTGCCACTGCCGATACTAACTACTGACGACAACTAATAGACTTTAATAACTTTCATCTCATCACTAACCAACCAACCAACCAAACCCTTCCTTCCTTCCACAATCTAACCACTATGCACAACAACTACTAACTACTAGTACCAATAAAATACCAATTATTTGTACCAATCTTAACATAAACTTACCACCTTGAGTAGTAAGCAGTGATATCACATCACATTCACTTCAAATTTACAATAAATAGGAATATAAATATAAATAGGAATAGTTCTGAATAGACTCTTTTTGTAGCTCATCTTCGTAGATCGTATGTCGTTTATGAGAAGGCTAATCTGTGAGCCAATCAAGTGTTCTTTTGTTGCAATTGCAATTGGAAGAGTCAGAGTCGATTGAATTTTCAGAATTTGATCCCCGCCGTATCCGAGTTCTGTGCAATTCACTGGAGAAAAGTACAGTAGTGTCGTCGCCTTTCAGCATCAGCACCATGGCAAATTTTGATACGTTTGACTTGGTGGGACCTTGCCCCGCCGCGATTTTATTTGTGCTCGGCATCATCATTTTCCCAGCAACATTTTTTGTACAAAAATATTGGTGGCAACAAACCAAGGCTGGGCATGAGTTTGCCACTCGCTACGGACTCACGGAAAAGGACACCATCGACATTTCAAATAAGTATGAGACAAATTTGATTTTATATTGACGGTGAATCAAATTGTTTTGTTTAGCGTAAGCCTGCTGTTGCCGGTATATAAAAATTTGCAATGAGAGATAATGAAGTAGCTCTACCCTTGGATTATATAACTTATTACGTTATATGATCTAAGGTTCTGCCGTTCTATGAGACCAAAAAGTCAGGAAGGAAGCCTGCCTTTATTGCAGAATTTCAGAAAATAAAGAGTCATATTTCTTTTTAGAAAATTCCTCGGAAAAACTACACATTTACCGAGCATGGCTGTTATGCAAAAAGCAAGATCAAAATCACAGTAAAAAAATTGTCGCTGGCCTGTAGCCGTGTAGTTTTAATATTTGTAGGGCTGCGGTAATCAAAACAAGAATTTGAATCGCCATGGGTAAGCCCATAAGCGAAACTCGGAGTAAGAAGTCATAATTTGTATATGCTATTTTTATGTGGAAATTTTTGCAGAGTTGTGTCAGCCTTTCAAGCTCTGTGTGCCGGAGTGTCAGGATGGTTGGTGTACAAGAATTGTGTTCACGACGTGATTCATTCGACGAATCTTATGTCTGTCGTCTATGCCTGGTTTGGAATTCCATACTTTGTCTACGACACTTTCTGCATGTTCTACGTGTACAAATTCTCACACCCTTCGAATGCCTCGATTTTCCTACAATTTGGACGTTTTGTCCTCAAATACCCAGTCATTTTCATTCATCACATGATCATGGCTCCGATCGGTTGGACGCTCATCATGGTAAGTTTTAGACGGATTTTTGTTCTGATTTAGGCTAGAACTAAAGCTTCAAGTTGCACAAGTATTTTTTGCGTGATTTGATCACTTAATTCTAAAATCAGAGCTAATTGTGCATGATTCATATTCATGACTATTGTATTTGAACGATGGTTAAAGTTGTGAAACACACAGCACGATTAGATTACGATTTGAATGAATGAATTGTGAAGATGGGGGAACGGACTGGGTTTCATTTTCCTTGAATTCTAATATTCAATTTCACTACAAAGGAGGCATGGCGTATTGTTATTACGAGGCAACAACAATGGCATGATTAGATCCTTTAAAACTTTTGACAAGAAAGGCATGACTATGACTATAAAATCTAAGTTCCTGTCTTGAAAGGAAAGCGGATCAGGAGAAAGTCGACTTTCTCCAGTCTTGAGTTCAGCCCTGAAGTCGCTCGTTCAGTTCATGTCTTTTCTAATTAGACATCAAACACAAGACATAAACTGAGAGCAAATCTAAAGGACAACTTATTACTTTGAATTTGTCTCTTGGATTTGAGAGCAAAGCAAAGTTTGGAACTCAAGTCTTTGAAGCAAAATTGGTTCAAGAATTTTGAAGGAAGAAAACAGGCCTTTTTTATCTTGTTTGCTATTCAGCCTCAGCTTATGTATGTAGTAATTTAAATTCTATGTAGGCTTTCTCTCATTTCCTTCGTCGAAATTAGAGGGATGTGTATGTGATTCCCAAGTAGAGGACGGAGAATGAAGGCTATTTTCATTTTCCAAGCTTCAAAGTGTGTCCTTAATTAGGTCAGAATCTTAATCTTCAAAGTTTTTGGCGAATGAGAGAGTCGTCGTAGCATATAGTTGGACATTGTACGTGTACGTGCATTAGTTTGAGTTTCCATCTGGGTTATTTCCTGTCGGCAGTTTAATTCTTGATGAACCAAGACAAAACCTTGACAGCCTACCACCACTCCGATTATACTTATGCTTTCCAGCTTTCCTTTCTCCAACTTTCCATTTATCCTCATTTTGTATGCCAAGTTTGAGCCATCGTGCCTTCGCTCCGTTGCCGTAAGCCGTTATCCATGGCAAAGGCTTTTCCATTTTCCTTCTGGTGAAAGCGATGGCGATATTAAGCTGAAGCTGGGTACTTTGAGTTTTGGAAACTTTCAAAACGCTGTTCTCTGGACGAGGCCGAGGCGGGCAGTATGTGCCGTGCAATTTTGCTCTGCATTACATTGACGATTGCATTGCCAAAATAGGAAAGTGCCTGGAATAGCTTATTTCACCTGCCAGTTACCATGCAGACGACAGAGGCTAGACTAGAAATTTGGTTCGCTAGTTCCGTTCGGTCCATTTTATACCATAAGTTTTACCTGTGTTGTGCTTACGCTCTTAGCCGTTAAGCCAGACTGGGGAAAGTGTGCTCCAAAGTCCAAAAAAAGTTCGGATCAATGAGAAGGAATGTTTCTTATGCAGGTTGGTTTTGGTTAGCCTTTTAGCCTCGCGGTCTAGCCTATCAGCTCTACAAGTGGAGACTGGAACTGAACTCAACCGTAATATTTTTCGGCCAGGTAGGGAGGCAGGCATTTGGTTCGTCATCGTCATTAATTTTATTAGAGCAACGGAAAGAGAGCACTCTTTCCGTTCAGTTCAAATGGACTGGTGGAGATGCAAAAAGTGGAATTCATTTTATAAGGCTTTTTGAACGAGCAGGATACTGGACAAATTACATTCTGTTATTTGAGCGAAAAAAAAACGATAATTTAGGAAATCCCCTAAAGTCCCGTTTAGTATGGCCTTTTGCTTATTTGTGTGTGTTGTCGGGACTCTTTTAGTCAGTAGTTGGATTGTGTTGTGTGAGATTGAATGAGAGAAGAAAATGGTAAAGGAAGGAATTGAATTAAGTAAAAGAAAGGAGAAAGTTATTTGATCGTCGTCGTCCCACTCGACTTGAGTCAATTCAAGTGAATTGAGCACAAAAAAGAGAAGACTGGAGACACACCCATTCAGTTGCTCTAATGGGCTAGAAATCCCAGGAGAGTCCACCACTACCACTACCACTTGGACTATAAAAACATGACCAAGTACACTACAGAGAAATCCAGAATCCACATTCCTCTGGTAAATAATTCAACTAAGGGTCCTAATAGAAAATCCTAGAAGAATCATACGATCCAGGCTAGTTGTTCTAGTAGGATCCTATCAAATGTCACTCTCGCTGCTTTCACTCACCATTTATTTGAGTGAGAAGTGAGGAACAGAGCCTACGTACAGAGCGACTCACTCAACCCTTAATTCTATGATCACATTTCATTTCAAATGACTAAGAATAATCTCATCAAATATTCTAGTAGATTTCCGCCCGACTCGAATTGCGTCGTGAGACGACTCTCGAGTTTATGAGTGACTGACTGTGCACGTGTTTACTACAATAGAAACGTTGACAGCTGACAGTCTGCAAATAACTGAAATCCAATCGCTCTGTTTGTCAAGAGCCGAGCAGAACGGACTCATACCCGCTTTTCACTCTGCAAACAGAGACCGATTTTCAGGGATTTTTGGAAAACGCATGTAGTAATAGTTGTGTGTGTACATTTTTTATGCTGGACTTTAAGAGCTTAGCTTTTACGGACTCATTTATGTTTTGTACGACAGGGAGCAGGAGAGGGAAAAAATAGTTTCATGACTCAGTACAATAATTACACCAATCAAAATTTTATGTATAGTTTTTTTTTTTTAATTTTAAATTTCAGTTCTTCAGAGATGCCGCGGAGCCTGGAGATTTCTACGTTGGGATCCTGTACATGATGGAATGTAGCACACCGTTCGTGTCGATTAGATTCATTCTGAGTAAATTAAAGGTTAGTATTTTTGTCGTTGTTTCATTTGCAATAACTAGTTTAGTGAACAAAAGACAGTTCTGAGTGAAGGAATTATGGACCGATTGGGCGCACAGCGCTGACATGTGAATTTTGCACATGTCGTACATTACTGCATGGCTGAAAGCGTGCGCGGCGCGGCCGGATGATAGGCACAATTAGTGCCGCTTCACGACCTTCATTTTCTTACTCAGAAACTGAATTTCCGAGAGTCCCTTCATTTCGACAACACAGAAAAACATCTGAGTCAAGCCGACTGTTAATGAGTTATGAATATTTTTGATACGCATAATACATAAAAGAACATATGAAAAGAAAGCTTAAAAATAAATTTCGACACTTTGACGAGAAGAAGAGAGGATGTGAGAGCGGAAAAGGAACAGTCGTCCGTTCCAGAATAGCCGAGGGGTTGGATGGAATGGAAATGAACGTTGGGAGAAAGTAGTGCTGATGTTGATGTTATCCAGCCGTCTCACGTTTCACTGATCGATTTGCCCGGGTTTTTATCCATGACTTGGAATAAAAAGTTACTCACACAAAACGAATACTTATACACTTTGCCAAATGGCGAAAGCAAGAGGAGCTTAAAGCAGGACTACGACGCTCGAATTCACGACTAGAGTTCTCGGACTAAAATCGCAAAAAGCGAAAAAGCACCACCGGATTTGGACGGGACGTGTTCATGCTTTTGATTCCGATCCTCTGTTTGCTTTCCACTAAAGGAACACAAGATCAACAAAACCATCAAAAGAGAAGAGGGTTTGCGAAATTGAGACCATTCAAGTGTCTTCTGATCTGATCCGAGAATCAAAGGCAAAAAACAAACACAAGTGCTTACAAAATAGCAGTTGTGTCATTGCATGTGTTTCCAATTTGTTTGGTCTCTTTTAAGTCCGACTAGTCCGATTAAGCTTTTACGGAGTAGTCTGCTAGGACTAGGCAGAAATGCAGAAAGTTTGCAAAATGTTTCCACTTATTTACACACCCAGGACATGTCCAACGACTGATCGACAATTGCTTATTACTTCAGAAATTTCAGCAGCCATTCTTTAGTTCGCCTTGTAAAAATTGGTGCAAATTATTTACAAAGTTGTATTTTCGCAAAGGTTTCATTACGCAATTCCAGAATACATGCTTGAAGGGTGGTTTCGGGGCTGCTGTGACGCCGGTAAAGGGCGCTGATGCTGAAAGACATTCTTTCACCTTCAGCTAAGATTTTGCATCTGATGCTATTATTTTCACCAACCTGACCTTGCATTCACTTATTCCGATCTATCCTCGAACCGACCCGAACAATGACATCGTGATGACAGTCGTGATTCGTGACAATGGCTATCAATCTTAGTCAGACACGACTGACAGCCGACAGCCCTCTCGCTCTTGTGGATGAGTAAACACGAAATATGTACACCAAAAGTCAATACTATGAAATGGGCCGAGGACGAAGTGACAATAATAGTACTCATATTCGTACAGACATTTTTAGCCTATTATTGATCGCTCAGATAGACTTGGACACTTTTTGAGTTATGATATTTCAAAAGCAGTTGTACTAATTTTTGTTCAAAAATTTTCTAGATGAAGTCGTCTCCCTGGTATGTGATCAATGGAATCCTGATGCTCATCTCCTTCCCTATCTTTAGGATTTTGAGCGTCGTGTACTCTGGCTACCTCTTCATCGAGCAACGTCATTTCCCAACCTTTTTCCAGGTGAGTAGAGGCTGAGCCTGGACAAGTTTTTGTAAGCACTAAGTCTAAGCCCCTTCATAAAAACTGTTCACACGAATTCCACTATTCGACGACAATGAAAAAGTCCACTCTGCTGCACGCAAAAGTTGATTAAGAGTGAAACAAGCATTGGAAGAAACTATCCTTCACTGGGAATTCACTACATTTAAATCCGACAAGTTTGTTGCATTTACAGTGTAGTACATTTTTTCGGGCGACAGATGATTCATTCCGCAATAGCGTTTGGGTCCGTTATTTCCACATATTACGTTGTTCGCCCGCTTGTCGTACACAAGTCGTTACTTTCTTTCCTTTGATCTCTCCGCAAATTAAAGTGAATCGAACTGAATCGCAGAAGACAAATTATCATTGAAATTGGGAAATTGGATTTCCAACACGAGAATGAATAACGAAGAGACTGTGGAGAAGAATTCGGATGAATTTTTCTCAGGCTGGCATTTTCGTTAGTTACGTTTTCAGAGAAAAGGTAGTGTAAGCTTGTGAAAGAACCCGGGTTTCTAGGCAAGCCTTGGGAGCAAGTGGTGACCTTATTTTTTGGGAATAAACCACATGGAAGGTAGGAGCCAAACCTCACCAATGCCCCCATCTCCATCTCTATCGAATATATAGTAAATAAGTTATGTAATGCTTTCTATACTCCGAGCGAAATTCAGGCCAGCAAAATTCTTGGACTAACTTTCTCCAAGCACGCAATGAAAATGTTTTCTGTCTACGAACGAACATAAAGTTTCAAAACTGTAATGAAACTAAGGAAATGGACGAGATGAAATTAAGGAAAAGTTGATCCGATCCTTTCACTTATTCGCTTCAACTTTTCTGGCTGGAAAAACTTTTAGAGATTATGAATCTGTGGAGTGGAACTGTTGAACAATAGCTTGATGTTTGTTTGAGTGAAGGGTGAATGTTTAAATTTAATGAAATCTAATCGTTGTTGTCTCAATTGTTTCAGGGACTCCAGGGAATCCCCATCCTATGGCTATTCGTCTGGATTTCAGCCGTCGTACCCCAAGTCTATTGGTTCTACCTCATGTGCAAAGGACTCCTCAAAATTTTCCGTCAATTTCAAACCAGTGAAGAGACCGTGGCGGCAGCGGCACTCCTCAAGGGAAATATTCCAGCCGACTACCCAATTAGCAAGGAGAATAATGGATCTGACTTTAAGCCTCTGCATGCAAAGATAAACTGAAAATTTGCGAAGAATTCCAAGACAATGCAACATTTTGACAATTTTGAGCCCTTCCAGTTCACTTAATCCTTTTTCACATAAGAGTTTAGCCTTTTCACCCAATCTAACCACGTACGTAATCTGCAACTTTTGCCACACTAGTAAGGCAAGGCCGGAATCCTTGGAACGGATGATATGAAAATGAGATGGATTCCTGGTCTCGACTGCTTCGAAGTACGAAATTAAACAAAATTGGACTACCTACACGTCGGTGGACGAAAGTTCGAGGAAACTACACGTTGGAATTATTGCCAAATTTCGAGCAACCATTCCCTCACTTGCAAAGGCTACGATATATTTCGGAATCTATGCATTAGAATAGATCACTTAGATCGATTCATCATCGCATCGAGCAGCAGTATTATTTAAAAAATCAAATTGCCATTCCTCTACTTGCAACGCCACCCTAACCCGTACTAGTTTTAGTTGGACCGTTTAAAATAGTACTTCAGGAGACTCTTTCGTGATTAGCCTGAATTTCAGTTTTTAGTTTATCACAGATCATTCTACAATTGAATTCAGGCATGGTTAGATAGAATTTTGTTTATTAATTTGTATTTGAGTACAAAAAAAAGTGCAAATAAATTGAAGTACTGTGGAGTACATCAGGTGGATAAACCTGAGCTGAAAAGTGCTTTTGTTTTTATAGTAGTAGGTGTGATTTTACTGAGTCCCGCGTCCTCGTGGAGCTCCAGTTCCAGACCAAGGTCTTCCTCCTCGTGCAGTCCCCG
>JAQGCM010001877.1:0-13130 GCA_034699705.1 Hymenaphorura dentifera
CAAAATGGCCCATCTCACTTTTTTACCCACTTTCGAAAAATTTGGTTAGGTTCTAGAACCAAAAAAATCATTAAGTTAAAACCAAAATTTTGGTTTTGGTTTTAAGTTAATGGGCATCTTTTGGTGGGCTAAGCCATACTTTCGCGAAACACATTTCATGAAAAACTGAATGCGATTTAATATATAAATTTTGATCGTTCATGGGACATAGTCAATTAGATATTAGACTAGAGCAGAGGCGGAAAAATTTATGATAATGAATTTTAATCGATTTTAATTGTTACTTATTGACCGGCCTTTTGCTCGATTAATGCTCTGCAAGCCCCTGTTCAAAATCAAACACGCCGAAAATTGAAATCCGATAAAATAAATTCAAAAATAGTGCTTATTATGCTAATTTTGTGTGTTATCTTGGGCATCAAATTCATTTAAAAATTATCTCGAAATGATGAGAATAAGTTCTCAGAGTATTTTTGAACAGTTCCTTCTGAGACATTGCATTGCATTGGCAAAATTTAATTTGGAATAAAGCTTGTGGCGAAGTCCGCAACAGAATACGCTAATCGTCGGGAAAATGTCTGAAAATAACTTTCCATCAAATTTCCATCAAAGTATACCGACCTCGAGATTCGAGAAATTGTTCAATACCAGCTAAAAATATCTACTGAATGAACCAGGTGACTAATCTTATCAAATGGTATCTTTGATTCACAAGAGACTTTTATTGGCACGTGGCCTGTCCTTTTGCCAAGAATAGATCAAGAATTCGTTGGAAATGTAAAGTTTTATCTTTAATAGGTTTGATTCGTAGGCAAACGAAACACAGCACTTCTCCTAAACGTTATCTGAGTTTCAAATATCTGAATCAACTCTACAAGTGGACTTGACAGTAATTAAAATAATTACTTGCACCTATTCCTGGAAAATAATACGACTGCTGGCAAATTTTCAATGATCATGGGGAGGTCCCACTAAATGCGTCAGTGATCAGTAGTTTTGATAATTTCGTTGCAGAACTCCGACTCGTACTGAGTTCACGGAATGGCTTCATACGATGTTTAAAAAGTCATGGCGTGAAGCTTAGAGCCGCAAGTGTAGTCGAACCCAGTGTCACCTTGCTACTTGCTCCAGATACTAGCAAGAACAATTCAGCATTAGACTCAAACCCTTTCCAGGTAAATAAAGTGCAAATTTACCCATTCTTCGTCGATGTCAGCCGCGCGGGTCTGGATCTGGAACTTTGCATTTCGAGCCTGTAAAAGGCTCCAAATGCAGGAGCGGCAGGAAAGGCGCGGCGTCTAAAATCAAAAGACCAAAAGACTGCCTTTTGGTCCTTTTTTTTAGACACCGCGCCGCTCCTGACAAAATCAACGTAGTCAAGTCAAGAGCAGAGTGAGTCAGTAGAAATTTTCACGGTGGATTTCACTTGGCAGAACTAAACGTTTCACTCTTCGAAGCCTGGAACAGAATGAAGTAGCAAAGGAGTGAGTGGTTTTGGCTTTTTATAGGGTGTCAAAAAAATTTCGAAAGGAAACTAACTAGCTCAAGCGGTGAGTGGTTGGTGTTTGACAAAAGCAATTGACCCAATTTGACGACGTATTTTTCTCAAGTGAACTCTGAAGTTGAGTAAGTAGTATTAGGCAAAATTTTGACAATAAACACGCAGTCACTCACATCACTCACCCACGGCCATGATTTGTCGCTGTTCTAGAATTTCAACTTTACAACCAAAAGTTGACGACAAACTTTCCAAATTTTTACGACGTCGTTCAGCGGAAACGCGAGATATTTCGCGCGTTTTTTGTCATGAAATCGGGTAACAAAAATTGTCCGGGAAAACAGGGTTGCGAATCCGAATTTTTTTTCCCGATTCTGATTCTAATTATTAATTCGAATTCTTTTAAATACGGATTCCTTATTCCGATTTTTTTCCAATTTTCCAATTATTTACAAATTCCGATTTCGAATTCCGATTATTTCAAATTCAAATTCCAATTCCGATTTTTTTAATTTTTAACAAAATATTGCTACTTTTTAAGAAAATGTACTAATTTTCTTCACTTGTGCTCGATTTATTCAAAATTGGTAGAGTCTCAGGCAACCTTTGGTGTTTTTCTCGTATTTTTTCTCACGTTTGGGAAGGAATTTGTCTCATTTTTACTTTCCAAGTATTAAAAAAATTGGAATCGCAATTTTCGGAATTCTGAAATTGTAATTCCGATTATTTCTGAATTCGGATTCTAATTCAAATTCAGGTTTTCAGGAATTCGAATTTCGATTCTTTCCAATTCCAAATCCTAAATTTCGGATTCCAATTAAAATTCCGCTTCCGATTCTAAAATTCCAATTATTTTCGAATTCCAATTCTAATTCCGATTCCCATTCGCAGCCCTGCTGGAAAATTGGCTAGTGGTTGGTTCCACCTTGCAACCGAATGGAACGCGATCAAGCTAACAACAACTAACTTTGGTTGTTTTGGTCTTATCGTGCAGTGTCTATTTCGAATTTGGTACACCTAATTGTTTGATGTTCGATTTATAATTTGGTTGGTTAACAACTTTTGCAATTTAATTTTGTCATCGATCGCTGCGCTGCTGCCCATTAACCTTAAGCGCGGGATACGATTAAGCTGCTTGTGTGCTTGCACCGTCACACCCAAGTCGTTTTGCCCAAACTCCCAAATTGCATTGCACGGAGGAGCTTTCCAAATGTCTCCGACCGAAGTATGATGCCGTTATGTTCATACTAACGTAAATTTTACGTAGTATCCATGCCATAGTAAAAAAATTTAACAGTCGTGCGTTTCTTGAAACTTATACTGCTCAATGTTAAATGCAAAGTACTATTTATTGTACAGAAATGCATATTTCTAAAAAAATTAATTTTGGTACGGTTGTCTGCCAAGCTCAAAATCAACAATTTGTCCCATACGGATACTTTTGGTTTCTCTCATGCCAAAACTTCTATTGAACCCATCGTGAATACGCTCATAGCAACTCAAGGTCTATTTATTGTTAGCGTGATGTATAGTGGGGCATCAGAAATTTTAGTATTAAGGACTTTCGTACGGGACCGATTTGTTGATTTTGACTTTTGGTGACAACTGTTCAAAAAGTGAAATTTTAGTTGTACAATAAATGGAATTCTTCATTAAATTCTGATCAAAACGAGTGGTTATAATTTTCTTAGTTCGCCATCCAAGTTATTCGACTTTTCGAAAAAAAATCCAATTTTGTACCTTGCAAATTACAGATTACCAATCAAAACTTTCAACAATTGTGCGTTTCTTGAAACTTGTATTGCTCAAAATTTGATGCAAAGTTCATTCCTTGTGCAAAAAACGCATAGTATTGACATCGTAATTTTGGAACAGTTGTCAAGGAAGATCAAAGTAAACAAATCGGTCCCGTACGAAAGTCCAAAAACCCACAATGCTAAAATTTCTGATGCCCCCACTATACATCACGCTAACAATAAATTTAATAAACATTGAGTTGCTATGAATACGCTAACAAATAAAATAACCTTGTCAACCGCCGTGATATTCTCTAAAATGTAACGCAAAATTTGTCCAAGCAAAGTTTCCTGGGTAATAGCACGATATTCTTTTTATACTCTCTGACCTGCATACCCTGAGTGAGAATTCATCGAAACTAGATTGTCAAATGCATTTTGGTTTCACAACTTTATTTTTGTTGAAATTTTCAAAATCCGCTAAATGGCGAAATTCCCACGCATACTCTTAACTATAGGAAAAATCGAGTTTCCTGGTTCTTAAGATTTTTCGAGAAATCACAAAAATCAGAAAATTATATTTTCAATTTACTTAATTTTTTCAAAATTTTCCTTCTATTGCGGTCAGGAGGGGTACTTGAAAATATTCACCGAAAATTTAAAAAACCAATTAAAAACATCGTTTTTTTTGGAGATTTATTGAAAAATCGTAAGGGGGGACCTCGTGTGTGCAACTCGAAGTTAATATAGTATGCGAAATTCGTCATTTTGCGATTTTTTGTTCAAAGTTGCGAACCAAAATGATTTTGACAATCTAATTTCGATTAATTCTCACTCAGGGCATGCTAGAGAGCTTAAAAAAAATAATCGCGATATTAGGTGCCCTGAACACCTCATCAGAGGTGTCCCTTGTCAGTAATATTTCCAATTTATTATTATTTTGCCACGTTCATGCTGTGCTCTGCTCTTTGTCGAATAGTAATTTTGCAACAATTAGAATTGCACTGCTTTTGAGCTTTGAGGGAAATTTATTACGACTCTTTTTCTGCGATTGAACATAAGATAGATTTTTGTGATTAATTTTTGTTTTAAGTAATTAACGTTAATTGTAATTTAGGCTTGGACTTGGGATTTTTAGCGAATCATGGGTGCGATGTCTCCGACCGGCCCTGCCTTGTTCGGGTAGCGCGAATCTTTGAACGTTGAGATTGGAAACGTTTGACGAAGACAAAGGCATTTTTCACGGTCCACGAACAGGGCCAAATTTTTCAATTTGAGATCATGCTCAAGTGATGCCTTAGTTTTGAGAAGGTGCTGAAGAGTGAGCTCCATTTCATTGGACTGGGCGGTGAGTTGATCGACTGAGATTTTGAGGGCATGGATTTCACGCAACAGAGACATCATGGCTTGGTCACGACACAGCTCAATGCCGGGACGCTCCTTTCGCTTTTCCATACGTGTTTGAGCCAGCTGGAATAAAATCAGAAATTCAAGGTCAACGTCAAAAGTCAGAGGTCAAAAGGTCACCGACTCGACTGCTCGAGCTCATCAGGGTTTCCTGCGATGTTGCGAATCGGATTTTTCCCGATTCCGATTCGAATTATTAGTTCGAATCGAATTCTTTTAAATACGGATTCCGACTCCGATTCTTTTCTCACTGTCCGATTCCAAATTCGAATTCTAATTACGATTATTTGCAAATTCCGATTTCGATAAAGAATTCCGATGATTTTAAATTCCAATATCGAATTCCGATTCTATTTATTCTTGACTAAAAATTACTGATTTTTTTTTTAAAAAGTGCACAAAATTTCTTAAAACTTCGCTAAATATCATTAATAATTATTTGTTTTAAATTTTGTACAAGATTCGCAGAGTCCCAAACAAGCTTTCGTGTTTTATCTTGTATTTTTTCTCGGATTTGGGAAGAATTTGTCTCAATTTTACTTCCCAGGGATTACAAGAACTGGAATTATTCTAATTCCGATTGCAATTCGGAATATTTTGGAATTCAAATTCCGACTTAAAATCCGAATTACGATTAGCGGGAATTCAAATTCCAATTTTTCGATTCCGAATCTTTCAGTTTCGGATTCCAATTAAAATCCAGATTAAAAATTCCGATTATATTCGAATTCCATTTCTACGTCCGATTCGCATAGCAACCATAATGTTCCACCTACCTGTAAAAGTGGGCGTTTCTCATCCAAAGCGGCCTTGACCTCATCCATGTGTTTCTTGAGAGTGTCCAAGTCTCGCTTGACTTTGGCCAAATGTCGTTCCAAATGTTGCTTGGCGTGTGAAATTTCTGAAATTCGCCCACTGAACGCTCCATTCGTGTCATACCAAGCCCCAAAACACTCATCAGCTGTGGACAACATGGCCCGATTCACAACCGCGTACAACAATTGAGATGAGTTGCGCTCTTCTTGAGATTTTTGAATCAGGCTCTGAGTGTTGGCCATCCAAGAGTTTGGAGAACTCAACCTGTAAGCAGGTCAAAAGGTCAAGGTCATTGTTGCGGAATTCCCGCCATTGTTGCGAAACGTTTCTATTGTTGTCAAAATATGCCTTACGTACGTGGTCAGCCCTGGAGGAATGTCAATGTTGCCAATCTCATTGGACAATTCATTCAGAAGACGAACACATTCGTCAGTGTTCGCAGCCTGCTCTTTGTTCCGAATGTCCATCTCAATGTCAAGGCGCACGTTGCGAAGTTTGGTCAGCTGAGCATTGATTTTGTCCATTTCGTCCAAAAGTTCTTCTTCACAGCGATGGAGGGACTCGAGCTGGACAAAAGCAAAAAAAAAAAATTGCTCGACAATTTAGACAAGAATCGGGCGGAGCTAAACCCTGCGGTTTGTAGGACGACTACGACTCGGAGTGCGCATGCGTTGCTCACCTCTCTCAAAAGACAATCTTCGACGTGGTCATGAACCAACTCTGCGCCTTGACGGGTTTCCCGAGTGTACAAATTTTCTTGGGCGATTTCCAGCGGTTGCTCAAGGCTCTGTGGAATTATCGACAGAAATGAATACATTTTCGGCCAAAATCGACAACAATGAAAAAATTTTCCACAAAAAATCGACAATTACGACGTTTTCGACTAAACTCGACAACACTGAAAAAGTTTTCGTCAAAAAATAGATAACAATTAAAAAGTTTCGACCCATACCGACAAAAAACTAAACCGTTTCCGACAAAAAACAAAACAACAATGAAAACGTTTTCGTCATCAAATCGACAACAATGAAAACGCTTACGTCGAAAATTCGACAACTACGAAAAACTTTCGACAACAATGAATACGTTTCCGACAAAATCAAATACATTTTCGACAAAATCAAAAAGATTTCAACAAAATCAACTACATTTTCGAAAATTAAAAGTATTCGACGAAATCGACAACAATGAAAACCTTTGCAAAAAATATCGCAGCCGAGCCGATCGCGATTGTTACCAACCTTAAGCATGTGATCAAGTCGCTCTTTGAGTTCCAACAATTCATGGGCTTGAGTAATGTTAAACTTGAGTTCATCTTGAAGTGCAACGATCACAACTTTAATGTCAGCCAGGCGTTGGTCAATGTCTTTCTGAGAGTCCACGTGGCAGCGGACTGAATTTTTGACCGTCTCATTCACACAATGTGCAGCCTCAGCCTTCAACATGATGACTTTATTGTGAGCACACTTGGCCCCAGTGCAAAGTTGCTGATTGTTGATTGTCCACTCGGTTGGCGATCGTCTGCAAGGTCGGGCGGCCCAAATTAAAGTGAAAGTTGGAAATTTAAGTTGTAAATTCAAATATTATAAGAAAGTGAAATTAAGTGAAAGTGAAGTCAAATTGAAGTGAAAGTGAAGTCAAATTGCAGTGAAAGTGAAGTCAAATTGTAGTGAAAATTGACAGAAAAAGTGAAAGCCATGTGCTAAATTGAGTAAAAGTAGTTCACAAATTGGGAGTCAAAATCAAGTGAAATGTGCAAAAGTTGTCAAAACTTGGAGTGAAAGTTGTGAAAGTGAAGAGAAAGTGCACAAGTGGAGTGACAATTAGCAACAATGTTAGAAATGTCAACAACAACCAGTCAAAAAATTCGCAACCATGACAACAAGTCAACAATTGCATGGATTTTTGGACTTACTTTGCAGCAAAATTGGTGTAGCTCCGGTGCCCATGAGATCCGCAAAAATTTGCATCTAATCCGTTCCCTAAATTTGGAAATCTTAACAAGTTTGAGCGAGTGCCCAAAATGTCCGAGTCTCCGTAGAATTTAGTACTTCTGCCAGTGCTGAAAGTTTGAGCAAAAGGGTCGATTGTTGACTTCGATTTCGATTTCATTGTTGCCAATTTGGAGCAAAATTTGTATTTTTCAATTGTTGAACTTACTAAAACGAAGTGTCATTGTTGACGTCTAGGACCGGATTTGCTCTCCAAGGCAGCACTTTTTTCAGCGAATGTTCCCTCACAGCCGTCGTCTCAAATTCGAGCCCGCCACCTTTCGACATGATTTTTGTCCAAGTTTCGCGATCCTTGCGAATTTCCGCGGGCCCGGGCCCATGTCCATGGCAAAGCGATCCACAAAAATGTGTTCGGTGTGACTGCAAAACCAAAACCAGAATTTCGCAACAATGAAACACCGCTAATTTTCTGCCAATTTTTTTTCCAAACGTTGAGTTGACTTACCGATTGAGTCGTGGGGATGACTGGAGTTGGGTAAAAGTAGCGGTATTGGTGACGAAGTGGCGAAGGGTAATAGTCACTCGACCGAATATAGCGATGCATTTCTTGATCCAATTCCTTGCTAATTTTCTGGACAAAATTCGGTACCTTAGCTAGAATTTGGTGCAAAAATTCCTGAAATTTTCGCTAGATTTTAGTTTGGCTATTGGCTTGGTAAATTCCTGAAAAATTGGCAGAAAAATGCGAAGGAATCCGAATCGTCGTGCAGGAGCTTGGAGCGGAAACTGGAACGACTCGACTATCGAGCTCAATGCAAACGCACTGAATGAATGCGTGCGGTGCGTGGCAGGCAGGTGGGTGTCTCGATGTACTGGAATTTTTCGTTCCCATCCTCCTGAGTCCTGAGTCCTGACCTACTTTGACTTTTTTTATTTGCAGGAACTCTTCTACTCTTCTCTCGGCACTGCACTGGCTGTTTTGTCATTCCAAAGGAATCCAAAATTGTGTTTGGTCAATAATCGCAATCAGATGAGAAATATCGGAATATCGAAATGTGAGCGACAGCACTAGACTAGACTAGTAACCCTGCCAATTTTTGCAAGATGACAAATATTTGGGACTGACTGACTGACGGGTGGGTGCGTGCAGTGCCGTGCCACCGTGACAACTGCCAAAAATTCTAATCTCGAAAACCAATCCCACTAATGAGATTGAGCAAAAGAAATCTGAGAATCTCTAAACTATTGACTAATTTTTTAATTTTGCTGCGCCAAGAAATGAACTTGTACTCGACTATGTACTGTAATCGAATACCCACAAATTGTAAACAGGATCTCAGACAGATCTCTCCCGTCCCGTCCTAGCTCATCTCATCCCTGCCTCTCTACTCTACTGACTGACTATTTTAGAAAATTCAGAAAATTTCGCTACAGCAAAGTAAGCAAATTTTCTTACCAATTCGTCCATTTATAGTGCATACGTAACATGTATTTTATTGTCTTCAAATCAAATCAACATGTGATTATTTTTAATCATAATCAAAAAATTTAGAGAACAAATTTAATTATTTAGTGCACATTAGCCCTGCGTCTGCATTCTGCATCTGCAGTGCACCGTGCAGTGCAGTGCAGCTTTGTGCTACATTTTGAGCTTGAGCAGCGTAGCCTAGCCTACCTAGCGTTAGCCTTGATATTTACAAATTCAAAAATATTTTGAACAAAGCATCAACAGCACCATTAACGATAGAAAATAGCACCCCGACAAAAAACAAGCAAGAGAAAAAATATAGAACTACAGCTGGAGCTGCAGCAGAAAAACCCGAATGCCCCGAACGAAATTATACACCACCACCGAACTAATTAGAAAACCCCGAAAAAAATGTCTGAAAATTGACAGGTAGGTCCTGTACTGAAATGGAGACATGACAAAGCCAAAGTGTTGTCAAAATACAGCAATAGAGAAAAATACTGAACCAGTAAATTTGCAAAGTTTTCCGTTGACCCTCTCAGTCTCAAATCCAAATCGCATCCCGAATTTTGCACGTCTTGGCATGAATTTGATGACAGTGGAGTGCCTGATGAGACTGAAAAGCCTTGGAGCAAGTGTCACACTGGAACGGACTCGAGCCCGTGTGCTCCTTGCTCGTGTGCGTCAACAGCTGCACTGCTTCTTTGAAGCCCCGAAGACAATAAGGGCACACGAAGGTGCGGAGCCCTTGATGAATTTCCAAGTGCTCTTTCCACTCGAGATTAAAGTTGCGCGTGGATTGTTTGCCCTTGCGCTTCTTGGGTAGCGGAGTTTTGCGGAACCGAATCCATTGTTGACACCCGGGCTCGGAGCACACTCGCATTCCGTTCTTGACTTGGGGCGGTGGGCGCGGAAATGCGGGCGGAACCAATTCCCCCTCCTCAGCTTGGTACTCCTCCTCCTCCTCCTCCTCCTCCTCCTCAAACTCTTCGTCTTCGACGTCGTCGTCGTCGTCAACCGAGGCTGGGGCCGCCGGGGTGACCGTGGTCGTAGTCATGACGACTTTTTCTGGAAGTCGAGCCACTTCCGGTTTCGGGCTCTTGGACACGGACACGGTGGCCATGGCCGTGACGCTCACGCTGGGAGGAAATGTAAACACTTGGCTAGGTGAGACTGAAACGGAAGTTGACGATGAGGCTGAGGCCTTGCTGCTCAAAGTGGAGGAACTGGAACCGGAACCGGAAGTGAGCTGTGAGGAAGTGGAATTGCCACCGATTTCAACGTAGGTCTTGCCTAGGGCGGCGGAGACGGCTTGCGTGAGATTCACGTTCAAAATTTGAGATCCATCATCATCGTTTGCCGATTGTTGGGTTCTGTAGTACAGAAAAAATGAAAAATATTTCATTATTTCACCACATATTTCATATTTTAGTGCAAAAAGCTGCAAAAAAGATTTGGCCAATTCGGCGACAATTTCGGTCAACAATTTTGTGCAGTTCACTTACTCGCTTGAGTCTACAGAAAGTTTGATTCTTTTGGCTGCTGCTGAATTTCCATCGTCTCCATTTTCAGAGCCAGAGCCTGTAATGTGTTCTTGTTGCGGAATTTTTTTGAGCGGAATTGAAACTGTGATTTGGGCGGCGGCGGGGGTGGTAGTGGTTGGAGTCTCAGGCCTGCCATTTCTACCCCCAAAAAAAACCGAACCCGAACCGGTCATCAAATTTTTGTCAATTAAAATTTATTTAGCATTTTGCACTGCTGCAATGCAACGCAATAAATTTGCACTGCAAAATTTTAATTTTTTCAAATCGAATGTGTTCGAGTTCTGAGTCTGACCTGCTGTCGTGGTAGGCAAAATCTGGGACAGATTTCCTCCGTCGCTCTCTCTTATTCAAGCTGGACGATCTTGAAGAAATTCCATTGGAATTGGAGCTGGAGCCTTCCCTAGGTGGGTGACCAGGGTGACCTTTTTGACTCCGTGTGCGGCAACCCTTGACTTCACTGACTTTCAATTTAGGGTCTGACCCTGACACTGACTGCGACTGTGACGGCTGCGGGGTCTTGTCAACCTGTAAGCCAAGCCGTTGCCATGACGACGACGACGACAGACGACAACAGAACAGAACAGAAAAACAGACCCACCAAATTAGTAATTAATTAGTAAATCAAGGTAAGAATTTATAATTTAAAAACCGGGTATTTAGCTTACCATTTGTGCTCGGTTTTCGGCAGAGGCTCTGATCTGGTGCACTTCTTTGAGGTGTGACTTGAGCTCTTTGAAGTCATCAAAAACTTCGTGACAATGTTTGCAGAGGAGTTGGAAGTGAAAGCCCAACAAACTGCTTGTTTTGATCCCTCCCCCCATTCTTCCTTCTTTTCCTTATTTATTTATTTTATTATTATTTTATTTTTTTCTGCTTAGACCCTTGACCTTCTAATTGATGACGAAATGAGTGAAATTAAAGCACAAAAAAGGGTAGGATCTGGCGGACGACTGCTCCTTTTGAACCACTGAAAAAATTCAAAGTCTGTTTCAAAAAGTATTCTTACTGACAACAATAGATTCACGGATTGACTTCATAAACCCAACAATTAAAACACAAGCAATAAACTCACAAAATTAAGACATCCTGCGTTCCTGCGAGTAGGACTTCTTCCGTCTTTTTGTCTGTCTGGCCTATTCTTATCCTCAGTCGGTTGGCGGTTTTCGGTTTTTCACGTTTTTCGGAACTTTGGCACTCGTCCAAATTTGTCAAACTAGATCTAGATCAGAATCAGAATTAAATCACAGATCAGAGTCAGTCAGTGCTGCAGACTGCACTTACAAAATGAATTAGTCAGTAGTCGCAACAATTAATTGACAATTATTTCAATTTATTTTCAATTGTCAATAATTGTTGTTGTCGCCGTGAAATGAATGACAAATGACAAGAAAAACTAAACTAGCCTTTTTTTGACGTTGACGTTGACCTTGAGATGACGAGAAACTCGATGAAGTTTCTGCTTCCGATTCCACTTCCGGGTTCAGAGTTCCGCTTCCGGGTACGTGACGTGGCCAGGCCAGGTTCCAGGTCGGGTCGAGTGAGTTGGAAAATCCTGAAAATCGGACCGTCGTCGTCGTCGTCGGGTTGAGTTGAGTTGGCAGAGTTGGGAGTTGGCGCTTGAATTTTTGAGAGCAGAATTTGGCATGTGGATGTTGGAAGCGATTGCTGAACGGCACGGCAAGCAAAAGTCGTCTTCTCAACTTGTCCCTTTCTAACGTTGCGCGTTGTTAACGTCAACTTAACTAATTTGTGATGATTATAAAAATGCAAAGTGCAACATTTGACACTTTGGTTGGACTTCTTTGAAGTGAATTATGTGAAGGAATTGGCTGTGCTTGTCAAACAAGCAGAAGTCAACTCTTAAACTTCCATAGTTTAGGCTGACTCGGCTGTGAGTCTCACGCTCGAGAAATAAATAGTAAGTTAGTTTGGGCTGACTCGGCTGTGAGTCTCACGCTCAAAAATACATAGTACGTTGCATTTTTGGTAGGATTGTAATAAGACTTCATGAACATAAAATTAATCAGGAAGCAAAGATTAAAGAGGCAAGTTAGTTGAGTTCTGGAGTGGTAGCTGAGAAGTTGTCTAAGGAATAAAATTGGTGGAAAAATTCTGAGTTCAAAAATCAATTCCCGAGTTGTGAGACTCATTTATTTGCACAAAACCCGTACCCATGATCACCGCAAATTCCTAACAATTTTCTTTGCAAATTTTTGAATTTTTTGATATTCTAAATTTTTTAAAAAAATTACAAATTAAAATTGAAAAATTTGAATTTTTTTTAAAGAGAAATGCCAAACTTTTTCCATCCGCTCTCCCCTTGGAGTACTATTGACCCTGAAATTTGATGAAGATCGACTATCCCGTAGAGTTCCGTTGACCCTGACAGCGTTGAATTTTGAACTTTCCAGAAAAGGTCACATTTTGACCTTTCACACACTCAGCAGAAGAATCTCGCTAACTCCATCGAAACTCAGAGTGACTTAACTAATCTAAAATGACCAAGATATCGAAAATAAAAACCACACCATGCTCTTCAGCCATACCCAATGAAGAACCTCCATGGCTCAAAATAATTTTTGAATCAGGTATAGAAAAGTTTCTTACATCGCTACAACCGAGATTTGCAGCAATCGACACAGCACTTGCCACGAACACCGAAGAAATTAATGATATGAAATTGCGGCTTGGGAAGTTGGAACAAAATGC
>JAQGCM010001878.1:0-13129 GCA_034699705.1 Hymenaphorura dentifera
AACACGAAATCCGAAGCAGCAAGGGAAATAAATACATCTGCTGCTACTAAAAGGACGCTGTCCCAAGAACCACTAGATACACATAGGCAAATTTAAAAATTACAGAAATGCTAATACGAAAAAGCTGGTATAATAGCCTTCGGAAAATGGTACGCATTTGCCAGAATCTGTTAATCGCTCTAATAGAGACTGTAAAATCTTACAAAATCATGTTTCCGAGCTCAACGGTTTCTTAGTTCTCACTGAATAGTGAAAATGTTAATATTATACCATGCAAGAATTCATAAACTTTGTTTGACAATTCGAGCTTCATTCAGTAAATATAGTTCTACAACGGTGCTTCGGTAAATGAATGAATAAACAAAAATTGAATTATTGACAGAAGCTGTTCAAATTGTCACAGGCACCATCCCCGCCAGACTCTTTGGCCTCGGAGACGTCTTCGTACAACAGCCCTGGTCCAGGGCCCATGAGCGTGGGCACGACGCCCAGTAGCCATTCCTCTGCAGCATCCAATAGTCAGTCTTCCCGAAGACCTCTAACCCCTATTGCGGCGACGGCTACAATTGTGACGAGCAGGTCAAGCTTGTCTTCCTCAGCAGTATCTGCCAGGTCATCAAGCCTTACGGAGTCCCTACCCTTGTCCCTGTCCCACGGCCACGAGGAAAGTTCCTCAAGTCATCATCATCATCATTCTTCGCCGTCAACCTCTTCTCACCACTCCCATTCTTCTCATCCCTCACATTTGGGCCAGAGTCATCGAGCTGCTCATTATTTGTCCGCAAATTGTGTCGTCTTTGTCAATTACAATGGAGATGTTTCTCGAGTTGTGGACGAGCACTTTAGTCGAGCCCTCAGTGCTGCCTATGCCACAGATCAGTCATCAACATCGAAAGGTAAGAAGGCAAACTAATTATTTGCCTGAGATATTTTCAGAAAACGGTAGAAAATTGTTCCAGTCCGCATTTGGTTTCTCGAATTTCGAACTCGATAGTATGGCCGAATATTGGAGAAATGGAGAAAGTATTCCAACTTTCACTTTAGCAAAATAAGCCTTCGTGTCGAACGCCTACAGAAATAAATTTGTAAAAAAAAGTTATAAAAACTGGGACAACAAATACCTTTCAAATCAGAGCAACGGAACTGTTCATGTTTCAAACGATTCTAAATATACATATACATTGCTATTAGTAAATTGAAATCGACAATAATTTATTATTAATAGCCAAAGAGACATTGGATGGTTTTTTTGGTAGGGTGTTGAGTTTGCCCTTTGAAACAGGAATGCATTCCGTGCTGCACGGAAAACAAATATTGAGGGTACCTTTTGTATTTTGAGCGTGTTTAGACTCACGGCAGGGGTTGTTGGCGTTTAAAACTCTAACTCGTTTCTCTTCTCTTAAGTCTTATCCACTTATCGTCCGTTTTCCCCATTTCTCGGGTTGAGCTAAATTAACTTAGAAATGGCGAAAATGAACACGCTTCACTAACGAAGAGAACTCTCCGTCATCGTCCTAAAGACTTGCACGTAGGACGCCCATATAATGTTTAATGTCTTGTATTGGAGCAGAATAAGGCCCATATATTACACTGAGTAGGGTGACTCAGGTTTAAGCTAAAGTTGTGCAGCTATTCAACCTAATGAGAGAGAATCAGAATACAGCAGGGCAGATTGCTTAGCAAACTCCTCGTGCTCCAAATAACGTTCCAAATGAGAGAAGAGAAAAATCTTTGAACCAACTTTCCGGGCATCTTTTGCATTACTCTGCCTGGTGTACAGATGCTCACTCAAATAAGTACTTTTTTTTTGCGATCAAGCGATTATTTATCAAACCAAAATTTTCCTTGATTTTGCAAGACTTCTTCAAGGAAATTCTATGAACTTCTAGGACTTTTTGGAAGATTTCGAGTTAATTAGTGTTACATAATTTTATTAATGTTGTTAAACAGTTTTTCTGATTATGGCACGCACCATTTAAAATGCGCCAAATCAAGCTGGTTTATTTTGGGCTGATTGCTGCAAGTTGACAGTGCGGAAACTCGAAAGAGGAAGGAAGAAGGGTCTGTCTCTGTGTCTGCACTTGGTTTGAATTCGTATTCAGGGACCCTTTGGTGTATTTCTAGTCTTCAGTGCATTCGTATCTTAATATTTAAGAGTTGGCATTACATGCCACGCAAAGTGAGAATGGACCCATATGAGACACTCCACCATGAAACAAGCGTAGCTAACAATTAAGCAACGGGTCCTTATGCACAACACATGTGCAAATGTCACATTTCATTCACAGAATATGAGAACATGTCGGTCTTACTAGTTAGGTGTAAAAGTCCGAAAGTCCTAATGGGGCAAAAATATCATGTAAAACCTTAAGGGCTTATTATTATGGCCATGCCGACAAGCAATTTTTAGAGTAATTTGGTCCTAATGGTTGTTCTAAAACTATTTTATTTATTCCGAATGTCCGAATCAATATTTTCGACTTCAATTACAGCTTAAGAAAAGTTCTCCATTGCATTGCTAATCGGTTGTTCAAGTCAATTTTATCCTGGAATTCTACTAGAACAAATTCAACTTTAATAAAATTGGTCAGATTTATGGGGTTCGTTCTCTTTTTTTCTGAAAGCTGGTATTACATTACTAACCAAAGCTTGTCTTGCTGGTTTGATGGTAAAGTGAGTGTAAATGTAATGGGCTTCTCTCCTCGTTTATTCCCCGGTAAAAGAAAACATTGTACCCACTTATGTACACACTTTGAATTCCTATTTGTGTCACTTTTAGTTGCTCCAAAGCACTTTGGTGTTTTAGCATCGTTTGGATTGTTATTTATGGAAATGTACGTGTCTAGGCTAGGCTAGGTGGCCTGGCCCGGTGGTAGCAATTCTACTTTTTTTAGAGTTGACTATTTGACAGGAGAACGGAATGGTTTCGCAATTATCGTTTCCTTTGCCTGTGTTTTAGGTTGAAATACAGATAATATTTATTGGGAATAAATCCTTCTCAACGACCCATTCAGAGAGAATGAATGTTGCAGTTGAGCTCCTATCGGTTAACTCCTAGGCCTAGAACCATTTAGTGACTCTCAAATATGTAGGCATTTGGAATTAGACATTTGCTAGTACGGAATCGGAATGGCTTCCATTTTTCGTGTTGAACTTTACGACATAAATTTCGAGCCTTTTCAGTTTTCGGACTGTGGGCGCATGCTGTACAGTGATAGTTACTGAGTAACTATGATCGAGAAGCTAGTTTCGGAATTTGTAGGTGATAAAAATGTGGTTCTTTCTGGAATAGAACGTCTCCAATTGGTTATACTAGGCCTAAATTAAGAGACTAATGGCATTAATCCCAGCTTCAGAATTTTGAATTATGGCAAGCGGAACCCTGAACGGCAAAACTGAATACGATCTATTTTTTATACGATTTCTATTAAATTCTGACTGAATTTGAAATCGTCGAAAGGTAGCAGGTTCTTAAATTTTTATTTTACTTCTATTTTCAACTTATAATTCTTAATAGAATTCACCCGATATGTTTTTCTTAGGGTGTTGTGTTACAAGTATAGAACACGCTCCTATTGTTATCTTTCATTGTACTACGTATCTACATTATTTACGTGCTTATGCTGAAAAGAGCTGTTTTCCGAGTTTGAGACTGAGGTTGAGGGAAATTTGTGAGGAAATTGAAAAATGGGTGAACAGACTGCGGGAATAAATCTTGGAAGTCATAGGTTATAAGAAGTGTACATGGTTCGTAGTTTTCCCAGGCCATTCATCTCGCCCAACACTTTAATACCCGCCACATCCGTCCATTTCCTCCTTCTCAAATGAGCCTTTAAACTCCCTGTGTAATTTCTTCCGAGTGTTACAACTTTTTCTATCTTGCTTCATCTTTGCCGGGTTGCACTTTGCAAAGCTTTGAAGAGTAGGAAATGAAAATAAGGACGGAAAAGTATTTTGTTTTATACGGACATGCTTTGGAATTACAATACAAACCCCACATACGATCAACTACTAGAAGGACTTATGTCAAATGTGCACCCATCCCTTCCTTAACTTTTTTCTGAGCCCTTCTTTACATAGTCAGCCGTTCGGTTTGTGTGAGTAAGAAAGCGTCAAACACTCCAGAGTCCACTTCTACCCGGTTTAAATAAATTTGGGCAACACATGTGAACTTGTGACTGTGACTGACTTCCGCTTCCTTGTACTTACAGTTGTACTCGTTATAATCTTAACCCACACTCAAACTAGGTAGCAAAGCTCATAAATTCTGTACGCAAAAAAATATGTCTGCTACTCACTCTCCATTCTAGTGAACTTTAAGTAGATTTGATTTTAATCATTGTCACTAAAATTCTAACTGCAGGTCATTGGAATGGAGCTTAAGACGTAAACTCAGAAAATATTTTTGCGATAATATAGTAGAAATACTGCAAAAATAATTTTGAAGCTGTGATTTTAGCAATGAATTTATGAAGTACGTTTAAAAACGCATTTGAGCCATTCTGATCTGGTTGAAAGGGAAAAAAGAGCTGCTCTAAAGTGGAGGAGGGAAAGCAAATAGTGACAAATCGGTTGAAGGAGTCGCCGAGGGACAATACGAGAGAGTCGAGAGACTTGTTGTTAATGCCGAGACAGTAGGAGGTCATCGTAAAAAATTGTCAGATCTGACATCTTCTTGTTTTGTTAACTTTTTTACGAGGTTCTCGGCTCCGTAAAGGACTCCCTTTTTACGATGATACGGGCTCCTCTTTCTTTATCTCTCTCTCTCTCAGTCAGTCGTGACACTCAAAATATCATTTTTTCTAAAAACAAGAGAAGGGAAATGGTTAGGGCAACCGGAGCAAGTGGCTCATTAGCAACCTTGTAAAAACATTGAAATTACTCATGGGTTCTTCACGACCAAGGGATACGAAAAAAGACTGACCTGTGAAACCTCAACTATTTGAGGTGTACATGCATTTTCAAAGTGTCTGGTCAAAAGGGTCAACATTCTTGTATTCAACGACAACCCAGACTCGTGTCGTCATGTCTGGCAAAAGTGGACGGGGGTTGTCTCTTCAAAACGTAAAGAGTCGCGTGAAATATGACCCGGTCGAAGTTATTCAACAATCGTATCGTAATAGTAGCTTTACCAGTTTATCAAAATTATTTATGGCCTATAGTTTCTAGTACGTTCTAGACAGAATCATGGGTAATATTCGAACACCGAAACTTGAATTTGCTACTGCTGCGGTTTCAACGAAATCCGTTCAGATGAACAATTTTGCGTTGGATCCTTAGGGGGAGGGGTTTGTAATTTCTCTAATGTGCAAAATCTGCACAAGCTTGAAACAATACAAAATGTGTATAACCAAATGAGCAATTTTGTGCTCAATTAAATTCATGCGTCGTAATTAGGTAGTAGGACAGAGCGGATGTCGGTGACTAGTAAATATACATCCACGGAGAAGTGTAGTTAGTAAGAGAATGATTTGTTTCTCTATGCACCAAATATAGAAGAAACGAAGCTTGGGACAATTTGGAACGGAAATGTGGTTTCTGATGACAGGAATAGAAGCTCATTTCACTTTCTTAGAGTCATAAAAGAGTCACACGCATTTGTCATCTCTTTCTTCTTCACCAATCTACTCTTGGTTTAAACACACGAACACATCAGAGGAGCAAAGTGTGAAATATGATGATTTAACAAGATCGAGCTTTGATAATATATAATGAGGCTTCCCCGATACATTTATTTTCAGTCCATGATGTGCGACTACAATTTTTGTAGTTCTCGGTTTGGTACTTGTTTAGCAGACTTCAGACTACAAGACTAGTTGACATTTAATTTTACTCTACATTTTGATGGGATAGATTGCAGGTCTCCTGAGTACGAAAATTTGCACTGACATCCATCAGGTCCGCTTCGTTGCTTTGCTTTGCTTTGCCCTAACGAAAGTACAAATTGGCCTTGAAGCAATAATTTAATTACTTCTCAGGAAAACTTTTGTTAGAAATTGTTATACATATGCCTCAATGTTCGAAGTGTTGTAATCTCCAAAATTGAAACCCCAACCAAAAGTCAGCCGACAGAAATAAAATCTGTTTGAAATTAAAGACAAACCACAAAGTCCACATTGACATTATTCGGTTGGTATAATTTGAGCTTGTGCAATGCATTAACGACTGTTAAGCGGATCATTCGATCGTAAAAGTTTTCACGGTTGGCTGTTCAAAGCCTTAGAGAGCGAAAGTATGTGTGGCTAAAGCGGAGCGCGTTCCTTGCATTTTTCCCTGTTCAACTGGGAAGGTGTTAATGAAGCAATCTATTCCCGGTGGAATTCCTTTGGAATTTCTAGAAAGTCGACTTAAGTAGACACTTTTGAAAGCAATTGTGTCGGTTTTTCTCATCTAAGCTCTGACTGACTGAAAAGTCTTAGCTTAGCTCCTGACTTGAATGTCTTTTTTTCCATTTCTAACGTTCACAATGTGTGTGTGCATTACAGGTTCACCAATGTCGAAAAGGAATTTCCCACCGTCATTTTGGAATTCTAATTACCAACCAAGTAAGCCATTGGCAAGCTACGGTGCTGCGGCTGAGTTCTACGGAGCGGCAGTTGACTACGGAGCATCTATTCCAACTTTGGCTCATCATCACCAAACAGATCCTTGGCATTACCCACTACCTCCACCCCACCAGAGTTATCACAGACCCACAGAGATTCCTTATCCACCGATGCCTTCTTCCTCTAGGTAAATTTTGGAATTCAAAACTATCTTTGCTAGATTTTTTACCCTCTAGAATATCAAAATTTCGAAGTTATCAGAAACGTTTAGCTCTTGACGGAACATTTCAAAATCAGCGCAGCAGCAGCAGATTTTTACAAAGTTCGTAGCGCGCATGATTCTAATTCGCTAGCTTCACAAGTTTTGCAAAGCATTGGCGAAACCTACACTACACAAGCGAATTTGCCACTTGAAACAAGTCCAAAATACAAAGTTGAGCAAATTTCAATTTGATTTAGAGACTGAGTACGAATTCCTTTGTAATTAAATTTAATAAATATGATGATGCATGACATAGGTACTGTGGGTGTCCCAGGGTTATTTACTTGGCGAATTGTAGGACGTGCAGAAGGGAGCCACCAGAAAGTTGTGCCTAAGAACAGTTAACAAGAACTCACAAGTTAGCAACGGGCGAAACCGAGAATTGCTTCGAGAACTGTCACTGAAGTATTCTTAATATGTAATTTAGAGAGTCGTATCATTGACATTTATGAGCCAGACTTCCCGCACAAGCTAAACTGCAAAATGAATTAAATTTTGAGTGAAATGGTAGGATCTGAGGTCTAGCTGATCTCAGATTAGGTCTCTGCAAACAGATTACACGTTCTCCACGAGTTTCACAATAAAGCTTGCTCAGTTCAGTTACACAATTTCGAAATTAGTTGTTTGTGAAACAACAGATAGAAAGTTTGAACTTTCAAAGTATCTGAATTCAACACACTATAATTGTCCAAAGCTGCGGTTTAGCTTCAGAGCTTTAAATTGAAAGACACCGCTTTCCTGGCATTATCAAAATTGTTAAAGCGAAACGTTAATTAAATAGACCTGCCTCATTGGAGATTTAATTTTTTTGCTGTATTTGAAGGTTCAACGCAGCCCAGTATGGAAGTTTCCTTCTGGCGGGGGCAGCTAGCTCTGGAGCTGGAAGATTTCCTGTAATTCCTGGTAGTTCTCAATGTAGTGTTAAAGGTGATAATGGCGGTTGGGGAGGCGGGCGCTATCATCACCACCACGACTCACTTTCAGATCTTCATCTTGCCGATTATAGTGCGGCAGCAGCAGCTGCTCATTACTCCAATATGACAGCAGGTTAGTTTCCAAGGACTGACTTCTAAACTTCTTGATCAAAAACACATTCGGGGTTTAATTTTAGGGGTGTGTGTTGTGACATGTGAGCTTACGGTTAACCTGTGCATGAATGAACGAATGGATTAAGTGTGTTGAAAACTCGTCTAGCTGGTTAGAGTTAAAACTTGGGTTCATATTTATTTTGGGCCCAATCCAATTTTAAAGCGATTCAGAATTAAATTCTATCCACCTGACTAATTGTTTTTAACAAATATTGTCATCTGTCCAATAAATTTCAAATTTGAACAATAAGCTCGCAAGAAGGTGATGCTTGATCCTGGAAATTTTTAATTAAATCGTCCTACCCAATGTAAAATACAAATTTGAAAAGCTGAGCTGGCAAGACCAAAAGCAATAATTGCAGCTGCAAGTGGGCAATTGAACTTTGTCGAGTTCACCGATTCGATCCAAATCTATTCATAGGGCTGAAATAATGATACTCACATCAGATCACAGTTGAATATCAATTACATTACATTCATTGGCACTAAATTCTGGATCCCGGGTGCTGAGCTAGACAATGAAATGAATGTCATGCCAAAGAACGGCACACTGAGTTATTGAAATTGGTTTGATTTAATGAGAAAGTGGAGGCAAGGAAGGAGTGCAGTAGTGTGGGAGCACCCATCCCAATCACAACTCCGCGTAATTAAAGTAAACGGGTGAGAAGAATGTTGATGCCTATGTGGATGAGCTGGATGAGTATTCTCATCAGTGTTCAATTTGTTCCTATCATTTTTCATCAAGTCAGTCAGTCAGATGGAAACCAATACAACAATGGAGAACAGAGAAAGGAGCATTATTGCAATTCAATGAAGGGCATAAGGGTATAAACAGGTCCTTCCTTTTTCATTATGATCGAGGATAAAATGATTCGTCATTAATTATGACGATTGATATCGTTCAGATATTTTTTGTGCCACCAAGTTAGTTTACATATAGTATGTACCAGTTTTTACGTCCTTTCCAAAATTCGGAAAGATAGTGTACAGAATTAAATCTTGAGGCCACTAAAAAGTATGAAATCGGTATTGTTAGGGGTACAGTTTGAGAAACATTTTTGTATAGTATGATATAATCGACGATGTACGCAGCCCTCAGAGTTTAGTTGACAAAGTCTTTAAAGTTGTTCACACGGATAATAGCACTGCATACTACATTTAGAATTATTCGTGCTTGCTAATTATTTTTCAAGATGAAAGTATTACGAATGTGATCTACTGAACTGAACATGAAATCCTGAGAAAAAAATGGAAACGAAATGAAACAATGGTTGAGTAGAAGAAGAGAATAGGATGTTCGTTTCACTCTTAATATCCTTTCTTCCGCTCTAGTTTTAGCTATGAGGTTCTAGTTCCTGGGTTGAGTTGCATTTACATATGTACGTACAATTTGCATAGGATTTCTCGGTTGAGAGTTTGAGAGCAATAAGAGCCCAGATGCACGTCATACACGGGATCAAATGAATGAATGAGCGAATGCAGCAAAGGGACGGAGACAATATGCTCCCCTTTTACAATTCATTATGTCATTTTATTAGATTTTCCCTTCAACCGTCCCTTTTCTTCTCTGTTATTTTGTGTTGTGTTTCTCTGCTCTGAATATGTATGTGTCTCTGTAATTGTAAATTGTAATGTCTACTGGCACAAGTAAAGCAACCATGGTGAGGGTGACACACGTACTTCAGAAAAGGGCTGGCGGATATTGCGGACTGTCTCCGCTTTCACGGTGAATTATACGTATGTGGATTAGAACACGGGCTGGTTTGGTAGACTTTAGTAATTTTGGATTTATCCATCACACTTCAGATTTTGTTGGGTGGAACAATCCGTTTAATCCGGGTCGGCGCAAGTTAATTTTTATTGGAGTTTTACAGCACAAATTTTATGCAAATTTCGTTTCAAACCTTTCAATATTGGTTTTGTGATTTTTAATCTAAATAAAAATTTTAGATTTATGACGTCTCAGATTTTGTTTCTACTGCCGCCAATACTTTACTTCGTGTTTAATTCTTATTTTGTCGACATTCCATCCCTTCGATATCTATAAATAGGTGATGCCAACTTGATGTGAATCAGAGCATTAGTATTTTCTTTGGATGATCAGAAAATTCACAATTATTCAAACTATAAAATATGCAAGCACAGTCATTGTTTTCGTAACAGACAATCCAATTCTTCAGAAACTTGTACTTGGATATTCATAAGCGCAATATCAAATTTCATTTGTATCACCCTCGTCAGTTTTGATGAGCAAGCTACTGACGAAAAAAATGTAGGGCAAGGCATCTTGTTATGATAAATACATAGAATAGTGAATTGGACGGAAGGTATTGCATAACTCGGTATGAAATTGATTTCGCGTTTGCCTAGTGAATTTGCAAATTTTTCCAACCCTTTGAATATCATTTGCCTTGGCCAGCGAAGCATAAATTGTCAAAGGAAAGTTCTGAAGTAGTTTTGCCTGAAATGAATCAATGTTTTTTAATATCTGGTGATGTGGAGTGACAAATGAGAGATGATTTGATGAGAGTCAATGTGGGCGGCTAATGATGCGTGTTATGAGAGATCAGAAGAGAGATAGATGGGCGACGACGACGAGGGTTGAAGAGAGAATCAATCTGGTAGCAACCGGTCATGAGTGAAGTGACTCGATCTTCTATTTTATTGCTTTTTCCCTGTTTGGTGCTCAGGAGAAGAGAGTCCGTGACAAATCATTCATTGGCAATGCTCATCACAAAGTCACAGTAATCAAACATTTATTACATCACATCAAAGCACCAAGTGCGCATCTCGAACAGCAGGTTGGACACCGGATCCCATATCTCAGAGAGACCACGACGCTCTCCCACCTGGCCTATTGTTATTAAAAAACAAAGTTTAATTAAAATTGACACAATGTTGACGAAATTTGATCTGCTCTGGACTCTGAACTTTCCAATCCTAAATTAATTTTTAAACTATCAGATGATTTCACGACTAGATTACGCATTTATCAAGTTGCCATGTTAATCATTTTTATAATCACATGAAAGTTTAAACGTCAGAAGAATCAGGGGTTAGATAAAGTCGGAAACCATTGGCCCTTAATGATTAAATCCACAATAAGCACACCAGCTCATCAGCTTGCAAAGAATACACCTCTACACCTGTACTCGCAAAGTAGTTATAGACTGGGCAAATTATCTAATTTAAGATAAATCTGCGCATTAGTAGTTGTTAATTCTGTACTGAAAGCTTATATTTTCATAAATCCACTTTCTAAATTTAATGCCAAACAAAGGCGTCCATATTTGAGCTATTTAATTTACGAGATCTTCTCAAGTTTGAATTCTGAAATATGCTGGCCAATCATTGACATCAATCACAGCCCATTGAGGTTCCATTGGACCGCTACGAGTTTGTAGCTTTGTTCATACTTTGGACATTGGACAAAGAAAACATTAGAGAAGACAAGGGAGTGCAATAATTGGATTTTCTAGTCGAGAAAACAGTTTAGGTTTCCTTGATAAAGAATTTGGTGATCGATTCGAAACCCTCAATTTTTTTTGCTTCGCCAGAAAATTCTTGTCATCTCTCAGCTCGACCCATTTCCTCTCTTCTCTTACTTTCTCTCCTCAATATCGCCCATCTGCGTAGAAAAAGAGAAAAGTATTCCAATTCCTTCCTTCCTTCCTCTTTCCCACAACATCATCAGTCTCTCACAAAGCAATCATGAAGATCTTGTCCTTCCTCCGTCGTCCGATACTCGGTACATAGTCTTTATTTTTTTTTGGTGAAAGTCAAAGTCGAAAGTTAGCCAAGACTTTCATTTTGCAGGAGAAAGAGGGAGAGTCGGGTTTGGGAAAGAATGTCAAGCAATAAGTTAGCTACTGCGTTGCTCGGCCTTACTCATTTTATCGGGGCTTTTATGGTTGTTTTGTGTCTCTCCCATCCCATCCGAATCCGGAGTTTTAGAGTCAAGTGGATGACATTCGCCGTGTGGACTTGGACGTGTATGCAGGAAGGAAGGATTTTCTGTATTTTATCCGTATTATGAAACACGACCAAAGTTGAGCGCTGAGCTGCTCAACCCTTGCTTTTGCCAGCTATTGTTAAGTACGTGGGATGCAATGACGCTCCGCCTCTTTCTTTCTCGCCTCCACCTCTTGTATCCTGGACTCTCCGACTCTCATGATGGAGTGGCCCTCGCACAGTATCAATATATTGAGCTGCTTTCTATTCAACCCTCGACTTCTATCCATTTCCCTAGAATTTCGATTGGAAAAAACTGTAAATTTATTTTGAATTTGCAGTTGTTTTGCGGACATATTTTTTTTTGCTATTTTCTCCATTTCTATTTCTACTCCGCAAAAAGCAAAACGATTCTAACACCAACATTTTCAGGAGAAATATGAGCTTTTGTTGATTTGAGTGAAATGTTTGAATGGAAAATATTTTTAAGGGTGCGTTTAAAATAGTGAATAAATTTACTAAAGTGGTGTTTTTTTTTCTACAGGTTTGGAGACCTCTGTTCCAGACGCAAGCAAAGATTTGTATTGGTTCTAAATTCATTTTGGACGTCTACGGTAAAGCTCAAAACTACCTAAGAAGCCAACCAAAAAAGCTTTGGCGAACACAAATGTGAAAGTATAAAGCATACAGAATTTATGTACACCTGGTTAGCGTAATCGTCTAGACCCTTATCTGGATAGCTCCGAGAGCAGAAACTATTTTTTGAGATCTCCACAACCAAGGACATCAGTCAACCTCTTCAGACACTCTGCTGATAAGAACATTCTACCCTTTCTGCCATAAGTTGAGAATTCTTACTAAATTCCACAAAACCTACTCTTTGCAAAATAAATATAGGTAATTCCAGGATCACAAGTTATTAAAAAGATAAAATTTCGGAAATATTTACGATTGTTATCAAAGCAGCAAGATGCGTCCGATTTAAGTGTTCACTAAAATTCTCTAAGTCTTTCTTTCAAACTAGAACACATTTTGATCAAGAATGGTTCATATAAACAACCAACGAATCCAAACACAAAGTCGAAACTGATATGAAATGACACCGCGTCATAAGACTAATGAAGAAATGTTCGTGGATTAGATAACAATCGAGTGACAATTCTTCTTTATGTATTCTTTCCCTGTTCATAAAATATATTCATGTTTAAGCATAAAATTATTTATTATTTGTATTATTCTTAAAAGGTTTGTGTTTGTGTTGGGAAGTGCAATTGGCAATTGAC
>JAQGCM010001879.1:0-13112 GCA_034699705.1 Hymenaphorura dentifera
AGCTGATCCGATATTTCAGTGAATTGCAATTATTTGGCAAATACCGGGACATCATTAAGGACCACCCTGTATAATGCCCAAGTCTTTCTTGTAAGGGAATTTATGGCTTCGAAATTCTTCTTTGTTGTACTCTCAAGTGCAAACTTTGATTTATTGAGAAATATATTTGAGTTATGGTTTGAGTATGCTCTGTAAATCCGACAGACACCAATGCAAAATTGAAGTATGTTCTATTTGGCGTTATGGAATGTTGTTGTGGAGCAATGTTCAAATTTGCCCTCAACAATGAACTTATCCGACACAAATAGTTCTAGGTGCTTGGTGAACTTCGACAAGGAATCACTCGACAGGAGTAGGTTTCGAATCATGGCATTTGAGATGGTAGGATTCAAATTCAAGAATTCTTCACTCCGACCTAGAATGAAAAGCGTGAAAGCAGATACTTTGCAGTTAGTTGAGTTGTAGCGAAGAGAAAAAGGTGTGGTTTCTGAGTTGGGGGCTCACGTAGAAAAATTGGATTCGAATGTCTGGAGGAAGGAAACGCCTGACGAAATGAGGTGTCGGAAGGATTTGTCTAAGTCGACTATCCCCATAACTTGACACGATCGAAATCCGATACAAGTCACAGTAGTCGGATACATCAAGTTCTCCACTTTGCTCACTCCAAATCGAAATTAGACCATTTCCACTTGAAGCCATTTCGCACTCTGTTTCGACCAATTCCTCTACTCTGTATTACATCTCAGATCTTAGCATCGAACCCACCTCTTTCGTTGAAGCTGTACTGCTTGCAAAGTTGGTATCTTCTATCCATGAAAACATGTATTATGCCTAGTTCTCAATCACTTGTACATAAGTGCGTCCAATTCGCAGTTCTGGGTCGACTCCACGTCTGGCAAGTTTGCTACAGAGCAAGTAGATTCTCAATTAAAAACTACTCCTTAGCCGTTTAAATGGTTAGAAGAATTTCATTAGTAGAGCTTTGACCGTGACATATATATGAAAATGGAATACTACAAAATAAAAGTGAAAAAATCATTCAAACTACCAGATTTTACTGGATTTATCCATTTCTGTAACTTTTTATGCTATTCGTGTACCGCGTGTGCCGTAAGTAGAACCGGAATAACTCATGTAAATTGTTGAAACTGAAAGGGTAAAAGTTTGCATTGAAATCAGTGTTTTTTGCTTAGAAAGTAGAATTAGAATCAGAGTTTGAGTTGGTTGACATATCGTAAAATTGATGAGGGTTCAAGAGACGTGCCTTGTAAAAAGTTAATGTGCTCGAAACAAAAGACTGAGATAATTATGAGATTGTCGCCTGATCTTTTTCACGAGTAATTAGGCTCGCCCCTGCCCCGCTTTGTTTTAATGATGTAAAATAATCTTTTGTTTATCGAAATATCACACTTGGGTCTTCTCTCTTTTGTCTTGAGCCTTGGTTCCTCTCCTCCTTCCTTCCCTTTTGGAGTTTTCTTCCACTCTTTCCTTTTCCTTCCCTCATATCCCGATCCCATTACTTTTCTAACTACAGAAATCTATTTCTTGGCTCTTCCTCTATAATCTTGACTCATTTCATCTTCTAGACTCCAAACTAACTCACTCAGTCCATTCCTTCCTCCATATGCATGTGCGCATCCATGAAAGTGTGGATGAGAAGAAGAGACTAGATTTTTTTGTAGTTCCCTCATATCAACTTACCCGCTCCTTAATTTCCTGTTTATGAAAGGATGTTGAAACTCGATGACGTTCATTAGAACATAAAACTCTGGCAGGACCAGCACAAGTTAAAGTTTAGTAGCAGTGTTGAGCTGAGATTGGGAAAAACTTTAACTCGCTTGGAGTTAAACGTGTTGAGTTCACTCAGAGAGGAGTGACTACTACATGAATGCCTTGCTTCAGTCAAGGAGCAAATATGCATGGTCACATACACATTGTCGCTTGGAGTATTCGTTTATGGTTTGAGAAAGAAGAGAGATGGAACAGAGAAAGCTGAAAAAAGGAATAGGACTGGTTTGAATGGGTGGGACGCAGATGGAGTGGTTGTGGGCGGATTATCTATCTCGGGAAATAGACACTACGGAGAAAGTAAAGTGGCAGGCATGAAGGGAACTCCCGCCGAACCACCAACGGAGCCAAGGACTCAACTACTGACTTTCTCCCCGTCCTCTTTCCTTCTAAGGGAATCTACTTGTATCTTTCTCTCTTTTCTGTCTCCATGTAGTCTCACTCCTCGTCGTCACAGCACATGCATTTTTACATGGAGTAGAGTGTCCCTTGGGACTACGACACAGGCTGGACCATTTGAAATCTACTTAAAATCTAAAAGCACGAGAAAGAAAAAAAAGGAGAAGAGTTGGTTATGGAGCTCCCATACAAGACTAGACAAGATGAAGAAACTACTTGAAACAGATATGGAAAGAACCCACACTACACACACACACAGAGCACTCAAATTCAGCAGCATACGGACCCTACTAGTCAGGAAGTTAGGGAGGAAGTCGACGCAATCCATAGAAATGGGAGAACCATTAAAAATTTACAATAGCATCGTCTTAGACAGCCCATCTAATATGTACGACCGGCACACAGAATCGTCTCCCTTCCTCACTTCAAAGGACTTCCCAAGATACTCTATCAAAAATTATAAGGGTTCTTGACCATTCCGTTGGATTAAAATCTTACACGTCTCCTGGACATTAATCCTTCCTGGCAGGAACAACTTACTATTCCAAAAACAATACCTTGAGCTCAAATAAATTTTTTAGCAGTCGAAGTTGCAAATGTCAATGCTTTTAGACGCAAATTGTATTATACTACACAAATACTATTCGTTTTTCATGATATTTTCGTCAGCTTTTGCTGTATTCTGCGACAAATGTGTTTGCGTTTAGTGTTGTTCACAAGGTTCTAATTAGAAAAGTTAAATGACAAGTATAATGATAATAGTGAGAAATTGAAATGGCATACTGTAGTCGTACAACGTGCAACAAATTTTGCAATTTGGTTGATCAACTTCATTGTACACTCAAGCACCAGCTATCACCACCACCTGATGAACAGAATATTAGATTTGGGTTGATAATATGAATTTGGTGAGATTGAGCTCAGTGGTTTAGTGTGGTATGATGGTATGAACAGTCAAGTCATCCTTAAGCAAGCAATCTCAACCGAGGGAAGGTACAGCACTACTAGTTCGAGCTCAGTCAGCTCAGTGCTCTGCCTCATACCTCCACAGAGACCAAAGTGACAATTTTCTCTTCAGAAAGCTAGTGGAGTCTCACTTGATTTATCATCTGCTTTTCTCTCCTTCCGCCTACCGCGTTTTCCCTTCATGGATGCTTGCTTTAAACATTATTTGATACCTCAAGTTGCTAGGCAGGCACATGGGGAACACTGCTTCTTCTTACACCCGACCCTTTAACTTGTCACGTTTCATTATATATTTTTGGAATCGCATAGCAGAGGAATTTTTGAATGCCTCCACGCTTTTCTATTTTCATAACCATTGACTCGTGCCGTCTGGCATATTTGTCCGTAAGTGTTTTTGCAAAACCACACGATTCCTTCATTCAGTCGTCGTGCCTTGTTCCACTTGATTAATTTGGCAATGTCAACACTGAAGGATTATTACGTGCCAGACGTCAATAATACTGTATATATGGCATGGATCTCTAAGTACTCTGGCTGGTACTTGTTGGCCAATCGCCAGGGTGTGGTGAAATTAATCCATTACATTTGCATCTTATTTGTGTATTTGAGCTGTGGACGTGGTCTTTCCAAGGGATCTCTTGGAAAGCAATGAAATTTCAACATTGACATTTATTACTCATTTAATCTCCTTGGTTAATTGAAAATTCTGTTGATTAAGGAGTGCGTAATTTCTTTAAGTAAGTAATACAAAGATTCTGTCACCAAAGTTAACGTAATGAATACAAATTAGTCCGACACTCTGCCTTGCCTCATCTTTTCTCTCAAACGTGCCCAACTCAACGACTCAGTTTCCAGCTCATGAAGCCCACGGTCCCTATCCCTGAAGTGAATGAATTGTGCCCAATTTTGACTAGGGTCATATTAAAGCAGACTTTTCTTCATCCAACTTCGTATAACTTAACGTTTATACTAGGAAGACTAGGAACTTGACTTGGCTTGTATTTTTCATATCCGTTCCTAAGAGTTTGTCTTGTGGACTATAAGAAGCAGTTGAAGCGTCACCTCGGATCACGAGTCTGAACTCTCTTGGCACAAATACACATCGTAGGAATATGACTATAAGGAGTTGAGTGTGGACACATGTTATGAGGAAGGAACGGAAGGATGAGTTATCGTATGAACGTAAGACATGCATACGGCAGAGCTATGATTAGTATGATAAATCTGTGTCTCCTTTCACTCCGTTAAAGGATTTTCATTTTCCTGTAGTTTTTGTAAAAGAAAAGAAGGGGAGAAAGGAAGGAAGTTTCTTTGTGTGTAAAGTTGTTGGGTTTGGACAAGTCACGGAGGATATTAGGACTGGAAAAAAGGAAGGAAGTGGAGAAGGTACGTTCAGGTAAATAAAGGCGAAGAATAATGTGTGAAAGGATGGAAGAAGATGAAAGGTGGCGAGGAAGGCAAAAGGAAGGGAGGAAAGCGGATGAAATACAAAACTCGCAAATGTTTTAAGTACATAAATGTGGAATAGGGTTAGACAGACAGACCTTCCTTGCCTTGCTGGAGAGAAGAGAGAGTCAATGGAATGCTGTGAATGTGCTCCTCACTTGTGTGTCGCCGTCCATTCACTCAGTCCTAGTAGTCTCTCTACATTTCATTATCTTTCTTTTGTACACTCAACCCTTCTTTTTTTTTTGGCGACGGACGACAATGAGGCGGTATAGCTTAGAAAATGGGTGCAAAGCAATGGACGGGAATGGAGTGTGGTACACTAACTGACTCCAACCCTTTACATAGGGATGTGTATGTAGGCGTGCCTGATTCATTTTACTTGGATGGAGAGAAAGTTATGTATTTCTTATGCAAATGGCAGAAACGAGTCGTTAAGCTTCATAAAAATTAATTTTTTGTACCCGCTTCCGCTCTCCACTCGATTTCTTGTAGTACACAGAAAGAGAGAGAGAGAGTTGGAGAAAGCCTGGCCGTTGCTTTTTTCCCTGCTTTGTCTTGCCAGGAAGGAAATATATGTTGAGAGGAAGGAAGGAACAGAAAAGGGTGCATTGCATAGAATAGGATGAAACGACTTGGATTCGTTCTTTCGTACTTTCTCCCAGACATGAGTCTGTGTTACTCGTGTGTGTTCTTGAGTGTGGCCTTATAGCATAAAAATTACACGGCATTCCAGTTTGATCCAACGAAGCCGTTTGTTTTCACGATTGAATGCATCATCCAACTTCCTTCCTCCTTTGCTCGTCTTCACAATGAATGACTTATCTGCATTCCAAGATTACACGCAAACCGATTTCATTGTGTACCTCTCTTTTGGAAACATAGGCCAAACTACCATCTCGCTCCTCCTTTTATCCCTCTCTCTGTATGTCTTACTTCTTCCTGTTCTCTGCCTCCTCTCGTTTTTGTTTCACGGTAAAACAGGATTTTCCTTTTTTTCAATTTCTCCTCGTCCCACGTTTTCTGTAATTAATGCGGACGGAAACCAAGGTAGACGCTCGATTTTACAAGTAGGCATATGAGAGGGGAGTCTTAGTCAATCTAATTTGTACTCTAGGATTCTTTTAAGGATGATGGTCATGGTTGAGACGGCGTTCTATTTACTTCAGACTTTAATTTCATTCCATTTCATCTATGCATTATTGCCGTAAACTGTTTAATCTTCTGCGGATATACATGTATCTTCAAAGCCAACATAACGAGGCCGATTTTAGAATTTTTGGCCGATTTTCTCTTGGTCTGTATTGATATGTTCATTTCGCTGACTCTATTGATCATTTTGGCAATGATTCCTTGACGTTATTTCCTCGAACAAATCATTAATGTCGGGGAATGTTTAACATGTGTTAATTCGGCTGAGTACGTATTCACACGGACTTTCATGTGCTTGATTGTTTCAATGGTTTGAGGGTCAATGTTTATGGAATTCAAGAATTCTCTTTGTTGAAATTGCAGTTGGGATTGGGAGAACGAATTTGTACTGTGGTTTTACATGTGTGCTGTGCAACCAAATAGTTGAGGAATGCTTAATTTTATTTGTATTTCATCCAGTGAGAGAGATTATTTTGCATGCGTTGGGAAGAAATACTCGATGGAGCACAACAATTTGAAACAAATTGTGGAGAATGTAAAGAATTTTGGAAGGCACTGTAGAGTCTTTTGATAGTGATGGTCAGGAATGCGACGGAAGAATCGTATTTTGTGACGATATTTGAAAAATAGATCGTATATCGTGTGGGTACTATTTAGTGAAACTCGTCGAATGAAACTGGGAATGGGCTCAGTACGTAAAGTCCGTTTGAAGGAACATTAAACTATTGCCACAGCCATTGCATTGTGGTATTTAGTAGTTGGGAAGTTTGGAGTGAAATTAAAAGTGAATGGAGGTTTACAAAATTCACTTTTAAGAATTCTAGATTGTTTTGTAAGTTGAAGATGATGGGAAAACTGTTGGTAAAATGTATGACGGTCTCAAGTTTGAGTGAGAAGTGAGAAATAACTTTGCTCACCTCAGTCTCAAAAGATATTGTATTGTGTTTTGAGTGGAGTTTAAGTCCGGAGAGGGGAGCGAGTCAAGTCAGAAGAGATATGAAAAACAAACTTTCACTGGGTGGAATAAAAAACAAAAATTAAGAATGATGACCCCACTTTGACTTCCGTAAGGAAAGTTACTGAAGTACTTTCTCTTGTTGGTTTACTTTTTGTGAGGATTCAAGGACTGAGCCTATTATTTCTGTACGTGGGCATAGCGGAGTAAAAGTCTAGAGCAAAACCTTCAAATGTCACTCGGTATCTTCTTGTCTTCTTCCTCCACTTTCTCCCTTCCCCAGCCCCAGCATTTTCACATTCAGTTTCAGTGTTTGATGCACGACTTTTCTTCGCTTTTCCGCTCCTCTCTTCCAACCTCTCTCAACTCATCTCCTAACAGGAAATGGGGTTGGAGCTCAGAACCGGACAATGTAGGACATTTTCTCCAAGAACCACGATGACTCTTTTACAAGAAAGTAACCTTAAGAGGAATTCAATGTCTGCCCTTACCAACGACAAAAATAAATATAAACTCACGTAGCATCCACCTAACTTTGCGAAGCGATCTACTGGACTGGCTGGGACCATATTATAGGCAACTTCCTATCCAAACTTCCTAAGGAATGAGCTTAGAAATTCTAAAATGTAGAGTCCAAACCAAAATTTCAAGTCGGCTAGGAGGTCATAGACAACTGTCCTGAAGCGAGGCATATTGTAATTTATTCCGTTCGTTCCATGTGAGTATTTTATGACAGTTGAATAGAGAATCGGATTCAGTAATACCGTACACAACATTTCGCCCTCTTGCCAAGTTATACCTAACTGAAGTGAACCCTTCAGGTAAAATCCTATCCGTTAGTGTTTAGTAGTGCATATCTGCAACTCTTACTGACAAGAATATAATGCCCTTGTTGAGTTAACTGTGTGACTGTGTATATCAATTCATTATATAATTTGATGAGGTCAGGCTATTGGTCTGTCTTTGGCCTTACCTTTGGATGTTAGGGCTTTACTATGTACATAATAACGTTTTGTCTTTTATTTAGCACAACTAGAGATTAGAGATTAGGTCGGGGGATTTGATGCTTGGAGAGGAGAGTCTTGGAAAACTCAAGTTTTTGTTCAGTGTGGCATATTCTGATGTTTAGCGTCGTTTGCATAAAAGATGAAGGGACTTGTTGGTTGTTGTGTCGGCGGGTGAAAGAACTGCGAAGTCCTGAGTCAAGTCTTGTAAAGGTTTCTTTTTCCTTCCTTCAGGGTTTTGTTGTCAGCACTGTACGAAGTACGAGTAGAGGGTCCAATGTTTAGGAGGATGGAATGAATGCTTTATGCGGGTGGTCTAGGAAAGTCTGTGTTCCATGTATTGTGTGAGTCTGAAAGAGCGGAGAGGAAAACTAGATTGAAATTTTTGCTCTCAAGTTCTCTCTCTCTCTCTTTCTGAGAGCCAGCAAATTAGAGAAAACAAGGCAGAGTGATTGCCGCCAGGTGAATGTTGTGGAAAGAATTTCTGGCATTTAATTACCAGCATTAAAAACAAACATTCCATTGCCAGAGCTCTTTCTCCTTTCATTCTTTCCCCACAGGAGCTGTGTACGAACAAGCCCAACAAAACTCAACTCGATTCTTCCATCAATTGTAGTGCAAATGAAGGGGTTTCGAGGCAAAGCAGTCGTGTTGCTCAACTCAGCTTTCAGCTATACTAACATCCAGGCAAAGCAAAAGCTTTTATGAAAATATTCGCTTTGCTCATTCTAGTTTTCTCCATCTGCTTACTACCTTTGGAGGTATCCCCAACTTTCTGCTGGCGCAAATTGTTCTCTTGCTGTAGCGTTCCGGAGGAATTTCCTTGCTTTCAAACAGTGACTGAAGATTGTTAATTTTGAATGCGGATATTTTAATGGCGGTGTTATGGGTAGGGACGAGTTGAGGAACTGTGGTTGAGCATAGCTTTTGTGTTGTTGGACGATGAATAGAGTTGGATGAGTGTGTTTTGGGGTGAAGGATGAGTTTCGCTGACTGATTGAGTGAGCGAGAAAGGAGTGATGGTGATGCATAGGGCAAGGAGAAAAGTCAGAAGTCCATGGATAGAAATGTATTCAGCATATTCCTAAGAAGGGTGGAGTCAAGTTGTACTGCACATTTTGTGCAGTGGCTTGGTCTACTTTACCCCGAAATGGAGAGCGTTTTTGCTAGCTGTTGTGTCTTCATTTTATATTACTCTAACATTTGGAACATGGTCTTGAATATAGAAGAGGATCTTATCTCCAACATGGTGTCTTATTTTCATCCGCTCGTCGTTTCCAATCCTACTTGATGTGCATTTTTCTCTCTGCTTCGTCTTCTGCTGCCCTTTTGGAATGGGAGCATCGTCTGCCTCCAAATCTGACTTAGAATCCCATATCTTTCTAGCTTCACTTTAGTTTCATTTCATACCATCATATCTACATGTGAGTCCATGTTAGATATGGTACTACAAGTAAACCACTCCAACAAGGACAACTCACGTTAGTTATGTACATGTATCCGATCCGACTCCCTCGAGCTGTTATTTTGTTTAAGAGAGCAACTACTAAGGATGTAATCTGACTATATTCGTTGTTTCGTCTTTTGTACCCTGAATTTGTCTAGGAGAGCGAACTATTCCGGTATTGGTAAGGTTCTGTGTGTCTTTGAGATGATAGGTCAGCTCCGCTTTGTAATGCGACACTCATTTCCTCTTCCGTAACCTGGCTGGTCGTCAAGTCAGATTGCTGTAAAGTCCCTTTGGGGAAAAGGATTTGTTTCCATAGTCGAATCTTCTTAGCCATCTTCACTTGGCTGTGCAAGTGAGCTATGTGTGAAAAGCAAAACCTTTTAGAATTTATTTTTTTATCAGTGGACGCCTCGACTGCCATCCTTTGCAAAGACTTATGAAGATGATTATTTCCGTTCTGAGTATCACACGCAAGGAATTATGGACAAGTAGAAGAGGAGGCGTTTTGAAAAACTGTAATGAAACAATTCCAGAACCAGTAACATAGTCTTGTAGTCGGTTCTCAATTTAAGTGCGTTCATTCATGGTCTACATATAAATTGTTTTCCCGCGGGTTTTGACGAGTACTTACTGAGCGGCTGAGTGAGAGCAGGTTGTCATGTCTGGAGGTAACTCGAGGTTTAAATCCACTGGAAAAAACTGAACGTCGATGGAGATGCGGAAGATAACTTCTCCTATTTGTCGAATGGCAAGATGATATTGTCACATGGATTTCCTCTTTGGGGATTGATTCGACTCCTGTTCATGGTTTAGAGAGTGAGTGACTAGATACGGGATGGATGGAATGGAGCGATGTGTTTTCTTCCAAATCGAAAGGCCTACATATGTACTTTAGTATTTTGAACTGCGAAGGTAAGGATCAGAGATACGCTTTTCTGTTAGGAGCAGAAAGTCAGGGAGAAAGCAGACCCTTCAGATAATGACATTCGGATCAAAGAGAATGCAGACTGATGCTAGGATTTCAATCGGTGTTGTTTTCTTCATCTCTGCTTCGGTTCGGTGGCACTAATACACAAAATATTTTTCTTTGTACTCACTTTTGTTCCTGAACAAAAAGAGGGTTATGTCGCGAATTTCTTGGGGCATAACTTGAACGTAATTGAGAACTACTTACTTCCTAACCGATATTCCAGATTCTTAGTCGTCACTATACAATTTGAGATTGTACTGAGTGAGCCTAGAATATCTGAAAATAAAGTAATATCCCCTTGGAATTTCAGGGCAAATTCTAAAGTGTGTTTCATTGGATCGGTGGCATTGATTAATGTCCAAACAGTTTATGAACTAACATTTATTTGCTGTCAAGAATTAAAGAACATGCTGATTTCATCTATACTGATTGAGATTTGACCCTTCACTTACGAGAAGGAATTTAGACCTATGTTGTATATAGCACGAAAATATTTGAGAAAATGTCAGACTTGTCTCCAAGTGAAATAAAAAAAATTGGGTTGACAATTTTTAACCAATGGCCTTGTCAATTGTTACCAGAGTGGTCTGGGTTCAGCATTAGAAAAGCTGTGCGAACTGGCTATTTTGCGCATGCTGCTGCTGCTAGCTCGAGCAGTGAGTACGTATGGTTAACACACGTGATTATGGAATGGAACCTCTGATTCTGCAACTAACTTTGGAAATGAATCCCATCAAGATAATACCTTGGGAATGTGGGAAAACCTTATTTGATTGTAGAAGAGGCCTAACTTGGTCGCCGCCTAGATGAGAAGTATATATAATGACTCGTAGGTGTACGTATGTGATAGTTAATTTATGTTTAGAAAATGCTTAGGAGCTAAGTTTTCCGACATGTGGTAGCATGGGGGCACTGGTATTAACAAAGCGGTTAATTTATTTTCTGTGTAACGTAGCTGAGAGAAAGTCATGAATGTAAAATGTATTTAGAGAAAGGAACAACCGGAAGCTGAGCTCACAGATTCGGGACTTTAATATTGGATTGAGGCTGGGAGCGGCGCATGGAAGCGTAGTCTATACTACCCTCCTGGCATTCGAAAATAATTTTTGAGATGAGATAAATAAAATGTGAATTCCTAGGCCTGAAATCCAGAGCTGATGTTAAGCTCATTTGATATTGATAGAATGTTTTAAAGCAGGAAATGAAACCAGGCTTCAACGTTTACCTCAGCCTTTAAAACTTCGTCTCTTGAGAAATACGAATTTTGATGGCTCGCCTGCATTCTCCATTCTCCCTAAAAGTTTTGTAGCGTCAAGTCATGTAATGTAAAGTCTATGGGTTCGTTTGTGCTATCAAAAGAGCAAAATGTATCTCTCTCGTGGGTTGTGTGTGTGTGGACGGAGAAAGCAGAGGAAAAAGGCTTGGGCCTTAGCTTTCACGTACATAGCTAGATAAGCAGACGGAGTAGTGGGGACTAGTTGTGTTTACGTATGCTCACTCAACTCTTTGGAACTGAGAATCCAAAATTCAATTTTTGCGTTAGAAGAATTATTTCCTTGGTTGCTTTTGAAAGCCAGGAGAGAGGATGGCTCCGTGGCTTAGTTTCAAGTTGTGGTTCTCCTCCTCTCTCGGAAATGTATCTCACACACTAATCGTAAGTCAACATCTGACTAGACTTGAAACTAAGGAAAGCTTCAAAGGCCTTTTAATTTTACATTAGAATCCTATTTGATGGTATTTTGTAGTTTGTCGGGAGTTCCCCCCAGAGGAGTTGATTGGTAGAACTCTTGTGGTTTGCGTGGCTCCTCAATGAAAGGAATATCTACACTTATTAAGGGATGCAAGAGTGACCCGCAGAAAGAAACTCACATGGGAATTTCTTTCAGCCTCCAAAATTAAACGTCAGCCTTACACTCAATATCTCATTCCACTCAGTCATATATAAATGGGCTTTAATTTTAGCACTTCCCAATGCTCGCTCGCCCAAGAGTTTGCTCTGTCTTTTTTTCTTCAAGGATTTAACCTCATTTATTTTTGTTTGCCATTAGCCCAACTTCTACAAACTTCACCAAGTCAAGAGACTGGCGGGAAAGCGCGTTAATGCCGAGTTATGTTATTTGTGTCCTCATGAGTGCTTCCTTGTCGCTTCCACAAGGACATTATATAAATCATGTACTGTTAGCGTATTATTTTGACAGGGCCCATAAAAGGCAACTAAACGCCTTTCCCCACATCGCATTTATGAATAACTCTTTTGCACAACATTTTAGTCACAGATTTAAAAATGAAGTGTAGACGAGAAATAAAGTCCACAGCTTGGTTTCCATGAGGAAACGAACCACATACCGGGTGCGAAGAGCTAGTATGAAATTGGAAAGTGTACTTAAGGTTAGTGAGTTTGGTTTACATATGAGCTGGATGTGACATGACTTTCCAGAGTAATCAAAAGTTAAGTTTCACCTGATTTGGACAAGTTGCCACCTGCCGGTTAAGAGGTTGCCTTCTAGGCTTCGTGCTCCTCTTGCTCTTCTATTTAGGAAAAAGGAGCAGATTTTCGTCTCTATATTTCTTGAAAATTATATTTTCAACACCAGAGTCAAGAGATGCAATAAGTATAATATATGTTCCGCCCATAGTCGCTCTTGCTCGCCTCATAGTCAGCACCGCCCCAGACTTGGTTCTTGTGGATTTTTGAGGCGACGAGAGAAAGGGGTGGCTTGGCTCTACATTTCCGAGTCTTCGGACAAAAGAGGAGTACCCCGGCGGGGAAACTAAGAAAGTACCATAGATGACCAAAAGTCCCGCACTCCCACTCCCACTCCGGAGTGCTACAGCACTCCGCACTCCGCACTCCTCCACTCCCACTCCGCACTCCAAAAAAGTCTTGCACTCCCACTCCCACTCCGCACTCCGCACTCCCACTCCGCACTCCTCCACTCCCACTCCGCACTCCAAAAAAGTCTTGCACTCCCACTCCCACTC
>JAQGCM010001880.1:0-13111 GCA_034699705.1 Hymenaphorura dentifera
TTCTTACCATAAGCACTCTCACTAACTGCTGCGTCCCGCGTCACGGCCAGAACCGTGACCAAAACTGTGAACAAGTCTTGAGCAATTCCGCTCACGACGTCGGCCCTCAAATCCGTCAAAACTCCGCAGAACTCTAGGAGACTTTTTTGGTTCTTTGGCTTGAGTGACTGGAAGACTTCTTTGTCTTTGACAACGTCCATGACCTCGGCAAGCCTCGCCTCGTCCTCTATCTCATCCCCTCTCGTTCCTTTCAAAATTGAGACGGCAATCAGAAGCCCAGCATTGTTTCCGCTCACACTCTTGATCCGACTCAAAACGATTGGCCAAGTCACAGACAGTGGGATGAAGTAGCCGAGCAATTCGGCGGATTTTAGTATCTGCAAAATATGCAAAATTCAAAATATGCAAAATTCCGAATTCAATAGTAAAAAGTTGCAATTGTAATGGTTTCACAATTTTTGCGTAACCGAATACCGACTATTCCTGTTCGGCCAGGGCCACTATTCGTCCGAATGTACCGAACCGAATAGTATAGGCTAAACGCTAAAAGGCGAGTCTAAAATATGTGCAACCTTTCGGCACAACGCATATATTAGAAAATTAAGAAAAGAATTCATCCTATTCAGAAGAACAGTTGCAAATTGAAGCTGAGGCATAAGAAGGAATCGTACAAAAATTTTGACCAGATCATGGCTATTTTTTGTTTTTTTGGGCTCTGGTTGTTAGGTGGGTCGGTCAGATCAGATAATGCATTTTGGCGTGGGGGGTCAACGCTTGAAACCGGTCCCATGGGCTTCGACTGGGACGGTTTTGTTGGCCCGCCAACCACGCCAAAATTATGATCTCAGAACTCAGAAGGATCCATTTTAGCATAAAAGAATATCAAAATTTTAACATTGGTCCGCATTTCATGGCGCTGCAAATAATTCAAAACAATATCACGTTCCCCTGGCCCTGGGTAGCAATCCAAAAATCAACAAAAATTGTTTGGCTAAAAAGTTGCAAAACCAAAAGTAAAAAAAATCTGAATTTCAGCCGAAAAATTCAAATATTCAAAAGTATACGTGGTTTTCAACTGTTGACCAGGCCAAGTGGAACGGGATTTCGGATTTCTTTCCTTTTTTTGCAATTTTAGCAATCAACGAATGCAATGCAGAATGCAGACTAATGTTAAAAAATTTGACATCCACGCAATTAAGAGCACAACTCACTGACACCCCTTTGGGGGAAATTTGATCAAATTTGATCAAAATTTTTAAATTCCCTCTTATATCTCAGTTCCAATTTGCAATTATCACGAATAAAACGAATTCTTTTGTAAACTTGCCAAGCCATGACGCACGAACCAAAGGTTAGCACTAGCACGAATTTTGGGCAATTCTTTCTTATGCAATTGTAGACGGTTGGGTCTTCGTCCTGAGAGCCCTTGAACAAACACTGAAGCACTGGCTCCACGTGCATTGTCATCTTGTCCTCCGAGTTGAGAATGAGATTGTACAAGAGTTGGGCAGACTTTATGCGAGTGCTGACAGTGCTGAGCACCCAGTCTGTGATCAGGCGAAAAAAAGAGTAAAGAAAGTTGCACTTTGAAATTCAAAATTACAATCCTTGGCAAAATATTCATGTGAAAATTTGCAAAATATTCGAAAGCCATTTTGATTTGAGTGTCAACTGACCACCTTTTTGATAGTGTTCTGGGGTTTGAGATATCCACTTGGTCTTTTTGTAGTCCTCATTTGTAATTCCTCAATGTTCTCTTCTAAATATTGTCGCCCGACTTTGGGCCACCACCAGTGCGTTGCAGCTGCAAAGGGTCCAAGGCCTCATCTGCAATTCTGACAGCAAAAAAAATCAGGTGGTGCGTGCGTAGGATAGGTTCTGTTGTTTGGTCAACATTTAATTTGCGAGGTTCACGCAACAAGTCCTAGTCCGTCGGTCGTTCGGTCACTCACGAGCAACTCGAGCAAGTTGTCAAATTCTAAATTCTCACCTTCCGCTTGCTTTTTATTTTTGCTCTTCCGATTTCAGAGTCCGAAATTCGGACTATGACTGCAACTGCCCTGCACTGACTGGCTCGACCGATGCCTGACAGAGTTTTGTCAATTTTTTTTATTTCATTCTGTCTGGCTGTCGTCGTCTCGTCGTCGTCGGCGCACAAAAATTTGATGTCAAAATTTTATTCCCTCGCCGCAAATTTCACTTGCTTTTCTATGTACGACTTTGGCTGGTTTTTCTCGATGATTGTTGGAATGCTTTGGTCGGTGTTACATTGTAATGTAATTCGTAATCAATTAGCGATTACTGTAATCGGATTAAAGGAATTAAAGATTCCAATTTTGAAGCAGTGACTACTGCTTTGCCGCTGGTTTCTTAAATTAATTAGTTACCCGAAAAATGTAATTAATTACATATCATTACGTGCTGAGTAGTTTGATTTACGCAATCAGAGTAATCAATAATCAGGTAATTACCGCCCGGATTACATCTCAAAAGTAGTAGTTTTAGTAAAAAAAAAGTGTGCTGTGTTTCTACGTTTGGATGGACAACGTGATAATGTGTGTGTCCAGTGCACTAATTAATTCGACTAAAATTATTTTGCGTAATTCTTGATCATTGATCAAGATCTTGATCTTTTGGTTGTAGAACACCAAATTATTCACCTATTTTAATTTCAATTCAAGTGTGACACTGAATTAGAATTTACTCAACTCATTTATTCTGCAAAAGGCCAAAAAAGACACATCGATCTCAATTTTTTTGTTTGACAACTTATACCTCGACCAGACGGCCGGCAATTAATTATAGCTTTTGTGCTTGAAAAAATAGCCGACTAAATTAAATTACAAAGCACGACGCGGACACGACAAAAAACATTAATTTACAAAAAAATTCCGTCAAATTTAAGAGAGCGGACGTTCATCCCCACGAATGGCACGGTATTTGGCCATTTCAGCTGGAAAAACCCCAGTCAGCTCGACGAGGAGATGAGCTCTGAATCTACGGTATGAGTCAATCTTTCCCTTCACGGCCTCATTTTTATTCATAGCCTTCTCCATACAGTCTTTCGTGTAGAGTTGAGGGTTTCTCCCTGTGTCAATGTAGCTGAAAACAAGTCAGAAAAAAAGGTCAAAGGTCAGCCAAGGTTCAACACGTGACTCGACTCAAGAAACGACTTAGCTTCTTAGACAAGCCAAACAAGAAAAAATTGAGGCCCGCGGTCGCGACTTACTCAAAAACCTCCAACGGAACGTGGATGTCTTGGACAGAGGCTTTGAGACGATCCAATTCTTGGAGGCCAGTAACAACGGTTTGTCTAGAAGAAAAATAAAGGTCAAAAGGTCATGAAAAAGAACTAGGATCATGTGCCTCTCGAATTTCTTAGGCTAAAAAAAAACCTCTTACATTTTTTGATTGAGCACATTCTGTCCTTGGGGCTGAAAGTCACCGACAATGATTTTGATTTGTCGAATATTTTCAATAAACATTTCAAGTTGAGCTTCAACGTTCTCCAGCGGAGTCCCCATAATGGCTGCGGATGGTCACCAAAGCCGACGGTTCCGGTTGTGAGGTCAAGTCCAAGCTGCGACGCTGCGAGAATCGCGAATGACCAAATTTGGCAACAATTGGCAATTGCAGAATCTGAAATTTTGCAAATTTTTGAGACACTGACTGCACTGACTGAAAAAGAAGATTTAAATTGAAGAAATTGAGTCCGAGCGATTTTGAATTTCCCACACTCCCAGGAAGGTCCGTCTGTCTGGCGGGAGTGGTGGCGGGAAGAATTCAAATTTGAGATTGTGCGGATTTACAAACGAGTTTGGATTTTTACGACGGCCAACAGCAAGTTGGTTGAGAATTTCATCAGTTGTTTGACACTGAAAAATTGGACTGACTGACCGGGACGCTAAAGTTGGTCACGGAATCTTCCGCTTGTCACTTCCTGCGACAACCTCCAGTCACGGTCACGGCCATCGTCCATCGTCAACCAAAATCAAAATGTTGTGCTAAGTTACCCGTACCCGCCTGCACTGACTCTCCTGCCGTGACCACCAACCACCCCTGCCTAATTTATTGTCATTGTTGCTCCGACTGCAACAATGAGTTTAATACTGATGTTTGAGGAAGGTTTTCTCCCAAGTCTTCGGTGGCGATCCAACAATTGGCGGAAATTTGGTCGCCATTGTTGTCTTGTTCCGACTGACAGCGGCGTCGGAGGAACTCGCGGGTTTTCTGCGTCGACTGTCTTTGGAGCCGCGAACGGCGCTGGGACGTCCAAGAAGTACGCTCACACTCTGCTCCTCCCTAAAACTGAGTTTCCGCTCAGAGTGCCGGCCGTGAGTCGGCGGGAGCACGAGGTCACGTTGGCCAAGGTGAGTCTGTCACTGCTAAAAATTTGACCTTTGACATCGGTCAGCGATTTCATTGTTGTAATTTAATCGCCATAATCGACTTTTCATTGTTGTCGTCCTTCGTTCCAGAGACTTCAGTTCGACCAATTGTACGCCCTCCAAAGACTTTGGCGACGAGATCAGCCAGAATTCATTTTGCACGATGGCCCACCCTACGCCAACGGAGAGCCGCACATTGGCCATGCAGTTAACAAAGTAAGTCATTGTCAATTGTTGACAAGTTGAAATATTTCGGTTCCATTTTCCATTGTCGCGAAGTTGAAAATTTTGATTGTTGACGGGTTTTTTTTTTGTCTGTGCGGCACAGATCCTAAAGGACATTACGAATCGCTACAAACTTTTACGTGGGTTTCGGATCAATTACAAGCCAGGGTGGGACTGTCACGGGCTTCCGATTGAAATAAAAACAATGAAGGAGACTTATAAAAGGACCCCGCTCGACATCCGCAGTGCAGGTAGGTACTCGACCAACCAAGGAGTCATTTTTTTTTGATTTTTTGGCCATTTATGCGGGTTTTTAAATTTTACGACATTCCTCCGTACGAGGATGTTTTTCTGGACAAACTTGCGTGCTGGTGTTGCGCTCCAAGATCCTCAAAATTCCAAGCTCTGAGTCTGAGGACAAAAAACCCGGGTAGTTTTTTAACTTTAACTCACACAAAAATTCAACTTTAGCACTTTGGACAGATTAGTAGAATTGTTCCGCTGTAGATTTTTTTCTTCCACCTGGGCAAAAGTGGAAAACCCAACCGGTCCCATTCCCATCCCATTCCCGCAACTAAATGAAAATTCCGGTTTTTTTTGCAAAATTTTGAACAAACAAGACAAAAATGTCCTGCTCCGACCCGACCTCAGAATTTAGAAGCGAATTGAATTGAATTGAATTTTCAAACTCAAATTGATATTTTTGACCCACATGATTTTTTGCCTTGCAAACTATTACTTAGCATTACACAAGAATTACAGCACTCAATCAGATATTAGCTAATTTGATACAAAAATCTGCTATCTGGAATCTGGTATTTCTGGATGGTATTTTTCGGGTGTTGTAATTTAAAATGCCCGGAAACTAACTGTGTAATTTCTGGCTCAAAAGTTTGCTAAAATTACAAACTAATTACAAAACGCACACGCTCTGACTGCGACTGACTGACTTTTGGAATGGATTGGATTTTGTAACGTTTCGTAATATTTTGTAAAATCAATGCTCTAAATTTTGTTCTGTTTTGCCACTTTGCCATTCCAGCCCGAGAAATTGCAACGACTGCGATCTCCAACCAAAAGAAAGCATTTCAGCGATGGGGAGTCATGGCCGAGTGGGAAAATTCTTACCAAACTTTTGACCCTGACTACATCAAGACCCAGCTCCGGATTTTTAACAAATTATACGAAAAGGTAATAATTCATAAATTAATCAAAAAAATCACAAAAAATCAAATAAAGGATTTTGTGCTGAATTAAAGTTTGAAAATTCTGTACATTTATTAGGGTCTAGTTTTCCGAGATTTGAAACCTGTCTTCTGGTCACCGTCTAGCCAGTAAGTTAAAATTCGAAAAAAATTGTGCTCAAAATGCTTCAAAATTTCGTCAACATTTTACCAAAATTATGATAATTTTTTTCAACGAATTTGTAGAACTGCACTAGCCGAAGCCGAGCTCGAGTACAACACAAAACATGAGAGCCCTTCGATCATGTTGGCCGTGGACTTGACCCTCAATCTAGAAGAATTTGCCTCACACATTGGAGTAAAGTTGACGCCACCACCGCCACCGGCGGCGGCAGGGTCCTCCGCAGGGCCCCCCAAAGTCCAAGCCGTCATTTGGACCACGACCCCTTGGTCAATTCCAGCCAACTCTGCGATTGCTTATCTCCAGTCTGAAAAATATTCACTCGTCTACCGCATCAACACTTACAGCAGAGCAAGGGACTATTTCATTTTGGCCTCAGCACTCGTCGAACCCTTCAGGCTAGCCGTTGACGTCGACTTGAGGACAGAGTGCGAGTTTTCTGGTAAGATTTGGATGGTTTCTCTAGTCAAATCGAAGAAATTGAGGCCTAATTTGGTATTTCTTTATCGTTAGGTATGCATTTAGAAACCCTGAAATACAAGCACCCTTGGTTTGAGGACCGAGTTTGTGGTTTCTTACACAGCGAGCACGTGACGATGGAGAAAGGCACTGGATTGGTTCACATTGCGCCGGCGCACGGGTCAGACGACTACCTTTTGGCACTCAAACATAAACTGGACATTGTAAGTGACCAGACCCGACCGCTGGAGAGAAGCAAATGACCTCTGACCTCATATTTTTTATTTCTCTACCCGCAGACATGCTACATTAACTCAGAAGGGTGTTTCGACGCTCAGATCTCATCTCTAAAAAATTTACCCGCCCTGACTAGCGGGAATCAGGCGGTCATCAAAAAGTTGGCGGACAAAGTTCTCAAGAAAGAAACCTACGTGCACTCCTACCCCTACGACTGGCGAACCAAAAAACCGATTTTGATCAAAACGAGTATGCAATGGTTCATGAACACGGAAAAATTGAAACAGCCGGCTTTGGTACGGAAAGAATAAAAGAGACGGGTTTTTAAAAAAAATTGAGGATAAGTACTATGGTTTTTGAACTTATTGTGGTTTCTCATTTTTTTGACAACAGGATGCCCTAGAAAAAGTCAATATTTACCCAAAGAACGTTCAAAATGGAATGTTGGCTCAAGTCAAGCAACGACCTTACTGGTGTATCTCAAGGCAGCGGACTTGGGGCGTTCCCATTCCAGTCCTTTACCACAAGGAAACTGGAGAACCTCTAGTCAGCAAGTAAGAAGAATAGACCAATGACAAAGGTTTTTGTTTACAAAAAATTGAGGCCTGGGACTTAGTTTTCTGTTGTTTTCTAATTGTTTAGCACGATTGTGGACCGAATGTGTGAATTAATCGATCAGCGTGGAAATATTGACGATTGGTGGTCAGTGTCTCCCTCAGTCCTCATCCAAAATGAAGAGCTTGGGAGTCAGTACGAAAAAGGAAAAGTAAGAGAGGCCTCGTACACTAGTTTTTTGGTCACTTTTTTGGGGCATTCAATCAAATTTAGAATTTCTTCCAGGACATTTTCGACATTTGGTTGGACAGTGGGATTTCTTGGCACCTTTTTGGGGAAAATGTAGCCGACCTTTATTTGGAAGGTTATGATCAGTTTTCTGGATGGTTTCAGTCTTCACTCTTGGCCTCATTGGCCGTCCGAGACTTCGCACCTTACAAGTGAGAAAGGAACCCGAACGGCCTCAAATTTAAGCGCGATGTTTTTATGAAATTGTTTTTGTTCAGAAATATCTTCGTTCACGGATTTGTGGTCGACGAGACCAATCACAAAATGTCAAAATCTGTTGGGAATGTCATTCACCCGGCCCAAATCACTGATGGAGATGACAAGGGCCGACCCTTTGGCTCTGACGTGCTCAGGTTAGAATTTTGAGGCCAAGTAGTCCGGTTTTGCAGAAGCCGATGGTTTCTAACATTTTCTTGGTATTTCAGATGGTGGGTAGCAACGCAAGGGGCCGTCGACGGGTCAAATATTCACTTCAGCGGTTCCCTTCTCAAGTCAGCTGAGGACTGTATACAAAAATTGAGGACAGTGCTCCGGTTTTTGATTAGCTTTGTGAACGAAGAGATGAATGAAGAGTTGGAGATTGAGGGTGTGAGCTACGATGAGCTCATGTACGCCGATCAATACATGTTGACCAAATTGGCTGAGTTTCAAAAACAAGTGAGGCGAAGAACTAACGTTTTTTTTATGTGCAATGAACTCTGACCTCTTTCGTGTTACCTTTGCCTTTTGCCAATTGCCAGGTTACCGAATGCTACGACGAATTTGCCTATCACCGCGTGATGATGAAGGCCCTACACTTTGCAACCACGGAAGTATCCTCACAATATTTTACTTGGATCAAAGACAGGTTCGATAGCGTGCCAAAAAATTGAGGCCTCTGCTTGGTTTTTTTTTTTGTTTCTTGTGACCTTTGACCAGTTTTGGTTTTTATACATGCACACAGGATTTATTGCGACTTGAAGGATAGCCAAAGCCGCCGCTCTGCCCTCTTCGTCCTCAACCAAATCTACCTGACTTTGAACAAAACGTTGGCCCCAGTCTTGCCATTTCTGACGGAAGAGAGCTACTCTCACTACAGCGAAGGTGAATATTAAAAATCGTAATAAATTGAAAACCGGGAACTAAATTCTGGCAAAAAATGCGATTGTTGTTTTTTGTGAGTTTTCAGTTGAAGAATCCCTATTCAAGTACACTTGGTTCGAGGCTGAGTCAAAATGGGAAAATGAGACTGTGACCGAAATGATTGACCTTGCCCTGGACGTCCGCACCAGTCTCAATCAAATCTGTGGCGACGTTGACCCACGTCAAATTTGGGTGGAGATTATTTGCAATCAGAAGAATTTCAAAACTTTACAGGTACGGTACAGGGTGACCTTCTGACTGAGTTTGAAAATTTCAAGCCTGTTCACGTCATTTTATGCCAAAAATTATGAAAGAAACCTGACCTCATTTTGATGTTTTTCTCGCTGTCTTCCAGGTTCTACACCCAGACAAATGTGACTCGGAGCTTTGTGATATTTTGCAAGTGTCTGGCATTGACTTGGTCTGCTCTGACCAAACTGCATTCTCTCACTCACCCTACGGCGTGTCTCACAGCGTGAACGGGTTCTCGGTCGGCGTGTCAAAAACTGAAAAAGTTCAGTGTCTACGATGTAGACATTTTTGTTGTGCGGAAGGATCTCTGCTCTGCTCTAGGTGTCAAAGTGTCATCAAAAGATTGGAACAACAACAACAGAAAGAAACCATTTTGGCGGCTACCACCGCACCTCATCCCGAATCGACACCAACTGCAGTTAGTGGGCATGAAGGAATTTGTGACAATCAAAAATCCTAAAGATACTTGTAGACTGTAGCATTTCAAGTCTAAATAAACTAAGATTTTTTTTACCTCTAAAAGGCGATGTGGTGGTTCCTAATTTATTCCTATTTTTAAATACTTAAAAATAAAAAGTTAGCCCAGCAAGCCTTGCAAGGGTGAGAGTTGGGGCTCTGTGAGAAATCTTAATTGCATATCTGTTTTGCATTGTGATTCAGCGGCCGCGGCCGTTTTTAAATTCATGATCAATTCAATTTCAATTCATTTCGGATTTTAGTTTAAGAGTATTTTGTTTTAAAAATTTCAAATATTAACAAATGGGTAGAGTGAGTGCGGAGTCCAAATTTCGTCGGCATAAAAATGTTGAGGCAGAGAGTTCCGACTCTCCAGCAGCAGCCACCAGAGTTGACCCCAGTCAGACAAATTTTCATTTTGACCTTCGCCTCAACGGTTTCTCCTCCCTCGTCAACACAGTAAATAAATCAACGGAAAAGGTGACCTTGCATTGCATGATGATAGCTGGCCTGAGGAACTCGTTAATAATTTTAAGTTTGGCTCATTTCATTGTTGTAGGTTAAAAAAATGCTTACGAATGACTGTGACCTGATTCTGGAGTGTCGAGCTTGTCGGAATCTTTTTCGGTCAATTCCAAACTTCGTTGCTCACAGAGAGTCCTTCTGCACCGTCAATTGCCATCCAATGTTGTCCTCTGGCTTTTCACAATTCATTCAAGACGGTCACCAGAATTCCTTTCAACTACAACATCATTTGCATAATTCTTTGACCGAAGCTCTCCAGACTGCCCAGACTCCAAAACTTGGCAAAGCTCAGCGGAATTTTAATCACAATCAAAAGTCCGCCCGACTCGAGCAAGTTTTGACTCGACTTGGCCCAACTATTCAAAATCATACTAGGAAGCCATCACAGCTCTACAATGACATTATTACAAAGACCAAAGAAGAAGTGCAAAATAGTGAGAGAGCGTCGTTCAAAAAAATTGACTTACTCTTGGAGCCTCTCAGCGGTGGTCGACGGTCGGCGGGCGGAATCGTGTTTCAAACTCGGGTCCAGAGTGACCCTTCAATTTGTGGGGTTGGGTCGAAGGACGACTACGAGGGACTGAAGGAGGTCAAAGCGAGTGACACGGCAGTGTTGGACGCTGAAGGGAAGGTCATGTTCGTTGGAGCGGCTGGAGTCGTCGAAGACATTGTCACTCGCCTCGTCACCCAAATTGAGGAGAAAAATTCCCAAGACCTAAAAAGACTCAAGAAACTCAATTGTCACTCATGTAAAATACCAGTGCAATTTTTTCTAAAGAAAAATCAGTTTAGTTTTTTAAAATTTGGTGTGCTCTTTGTCTCAGGTCTAACCGTTTTTGACACAGAGAAGTCTCTGAGGACTCATCGCCGGACGCATTGTCATCGTAAAAAACAAAAACATCAAGGTAAAATTAATTTGAGTTTAAAAATTACTTAGAAACTTTCAAAATTACTTGAAAACTTAAAAAATTACTTAAAAATTTAAAAAATGCTAAAAAAATTAAAAATGATCACTTCCCTGTCAAACAGCAATCCAGATGGTAGCGCCGCCAAGCTCAGCCACCGAATCCTCCTTGGACTCATCAAAGGCGGGGGTCTCGACTGACGGCGGGTTGCTGAAGAGAATCGAGTCCTCCCTGCCATCGTCCTCTGTGGGCGTGATTCCGTTCATCCCCACGTCCCCAATTTTCTCATTCAAGAGTGGGCGAGCGACGAACAATAGTTTCAGTGCCAGTTTGAATCCAGTTTCGCCTAGCAAATCTTACCAACAATCGCCTGCCAAAAATCCCGCCCTGACTGCAATTTCCGCCGTGACTCTGGGGAATAAAATAAAACCAAGTTCAAGTTCTTTTCCCACTGCCACCATGAATGCGAAACGACCCAGGCTAGAGTTGGGACGACGTCAAAATCCCGCCAAACCCGCCGATCATAAACTCACCTGCATTAAGTGCAACTCAGCCTTTGCAACAATGACGGAGAGTGAAGTCTCTGTGCATTTGACTCAGTGTAGAGGAAAATTAAATCAGAACAATTCTCACCTTCATCAACGGGGGTACTCAACTCCAAGAAAAAGTGGGATTCAAGTCCGTCATGACTACGCCAAGACACCGACCTCCGCCTCCTCCGCCGCTCCAACCGCCAACGTCGTCAACGTCAAAATTGAAAAAAACTTACCCGATCCGGATCCGGCCGCCGTATTGGTGCCCAAATCCGCCACCATTCCGAGTGCAATTAAATTGCAAGCAGCGGCAGCAACGCTACGCCGAAGACAAATCGGACTTGGACGTTTGGCCCTCCCAAAAAACCACGACCCGCAAGTTTTCAATAATAATGAGAAGGAAATCCGAATTCCCCGTCCCCACGGACCCGAAGGTGATCTTCAGCAAGAGGACGTCTTGAGGTCAGCGGTGGTCGCGGTTGCGGCAGCTGAGCTCAAAGGTCAATTAAAAATAAATGTTGAGACTGAACTTACCAATCCAAAGTTTTGCGACGACGACCCGGGTCCGAGACAAATTCACGACGGTCACGGTCACGACGACGGTGTCGTTCCTGCAGCTGCGGTGGTCGATGGCAATAGTTTTGTGATTGACGACGACGACGACCATTCAAAGGGTGGTCAAGTTCAGGTTACTAAAAACGAAAGTGATTTAAGAGTGCCTTTGGCCTTACCTGTGCGTTTGCCAGTGCCGACTTCTTCTGAGCCTGAGTCTGAGTCTGAATCAAAACAGAAAGGTCAGACGAGCAATAGCGTCAGAGTCAAGGTCATCCGTCGTGCTTTGTTCTAAATAAAAATTGACAAAATGTTAAACTTGGTGGAATGTGCTGTTAATTAATTTAAAAATTATATTTAGTTAATTTAATTAAATTTAACTAATTTTATTAAATTTAATTAATTTAGCTAATGGTGGTACTGGTAAGTGCAGTTTTTGGAATATTCAATTTGCACTTTCCCTTCGTTCGTTGCGTTGCCTGCCTGCCATCATTGGTCGTGTTTTAGTAACTCCAAATTATTTTTAATTAGGCCACACTGTCCTTGACTGGATTTGGCTGGATTTCTAGCGTTTTAAATGTTTTTTAAACAAAAGTTAAAATAAACCACCACCGGATCATTTGTCTCGAGCAAAAATTGTGTACTTGTGATTTTCACGAAAAAAAATTAATTACCTGTTGTGACAAGTCCAGTCCGGTTTCGGACATCCGGATTCCGGAGCCGGACTTCTTTTTTTTTTGGTTTCAATTTTCAATTTCGGATTTTTTATAATTTAATTTTTTTTTGAATTTTGAGTTTACTTTTGAAATTCGTGATGAGAGGGCGAGGCGCGAGGGTGTGTCTTACCTTCTTGGAACCAAAAAAAGAATTCCAAATTTTCCTGTTGACTATCGCTCACTGATGAGTGATGACTCGTCTATGCAACCGCCAATAATCATGAAAAATCCTCCGTCCCGTCCCTCCCGTGTCCCATAGTCCCATCATCGCATCGCCCGTCCAAAGCACAAAAGCAAATAAATTAAATTTCATAAAAACCAATTTGATAAACTTACCAAAAAAAAAAAGATTGGATTGACTAGCCAAAAACATTTTTACCTCCTGAAAATAACTTTTGATTAGTAAGCAGAGCAAATTCATAATAATTTGTAATTAATTATATTTTTTGGTTAGTCAGTCGGTTAAACTAATAAAAAAAATAAGCTCACAAAAATTATACTTACCCGTCGTACGTGCTCTAGAAACATCTTGC
>JAQGCM010001881.1:0-13109 GCA_034699705.1 Hymenaphorura dentifera
CCCTCGATGTTTCAAAAATTTCGATTAAATGAGCGGAAACATTGTTGACATTTGAAAATAACAAAAAATGCAGATAGACCGTTCTTCCATGCAACGACTCAATTACTCACCTTGGAACTTCCATCTCCGTTAGGCGAACAGCGATGAACGTGTACAGCTAACAATCAAAGACAATCAGACGTTAAAATGTCAACAATTAAACTGGCCAAAATTTCAACAATGCCGCAACAATGGCCTGAGTGCCGTGAGTGCGATTTTCCCCAAAAAGGATTAATTGTTTTTAACTTACTCTGTTAAAAATAATGATGAACATTAGATTAAAAACTGCAGCACTACTGTTGACCAAAATATGTCGATAACTGCTCACTGTAGGGTTAGTCATGGACAAAGTCCCGAGTGAGACGGTCAGAGAAATTCGGTACAGAATCACAGCGAAAACTGCTATGGTTGGCAGCGTTATCTGCAAACAAGAAATCGGAGAGATTTTACATCAGCTCAGCGAGCTCAGCCATGGCCGTGGGTTCGTATCCCACGGTTCGTTAATTTCGGTGCTTTTTTTACCAGAAAAATAACAGCCGAGACACTCAATATGGTGAAGGGGATTTTCTTAGTCCAGAGCGGAATGACAGGTTCTTCCTGATTTGTGATCCGATTCGTGACTGTCTGCGTAGCGTGTTTCATTTGGGCTAAATATTCGGGTCTAGGCTTTTCTTGGCGGACGTCAAATGAAGTCAGGCCCCAATGATGATCGATTTCAGCCGAATAGCGTTTCCAACCTTCCATGAATACGGCGGCTGCAAAAATGAGAATGCAAAAAATTAAATCGTTTAAGAAAGTTAAGCCAGATTAATCGCAACTTACACCAAATGGACATGAAAAATGCAAAGAACACGGTCGCCTCATTATCGAACAAATACGTGACGCTGGCATAAAGACAATTTCGGCGAATGTCCCAGTAGTCACAAGTTTTGTCGCACAGTGGACACATCGGCTTCATCAGAGTCACGTTCGAGGTGCAGATATCGTTGCTAGAGGGTACACAACAAGGACAATTTTAATTTGCGGTCGAATTTGTTTCAAGGGTCTACCCCATACCTTAAAGGATCAAAAGAGAGCGTGAACCACCCGTAGAGGAAACAAAGGACCCCTACCCCAGCCGCTGGAATCAGCATTTTGGTATAAAACCCAAGCCAAGCAAAGTAGAGCCCGACTTTGACGCCGAAATACTCCTTGATATCATCCAACGGCTGCACTGCAAAAATCTTGCTGAAAGATGCCCAATTTTCACGAAGTTGATTCCGTTGTTTTTCCTCGTGAAGGGGGTAGGCCCCTACGTACACTTTGTCCTTTAATAATCGCTCTATTCCAAAAGCAGCTTTGTCGTCATCGTCATCCGAGTAGCGAGTTCGACTCAAAATGAACGCGATGATCCCACCCCTCACACGTTGACTGAACACTTTGGCCTCGTCAATATCAAATCTAACAATGAAACGCAAGCTCACAATTTTTTTAAAAAAATTCTGCATAAGCATATTTTGAATTTCGAAGGGCCGACTCCTTACAAATATTCCTTGTCTCGGCTGTAAATTGCGGTCAAAACAGCGTCCTCTGGTTGTTCTGGGATCTACACGTAGATATACAAGAAACAACAATGAAGATTTCGAATCAAATTTTGACCTTTGACTTCCAAGTTTAATAATTTCTGACCTTTTTCATGGGCATCCTGATCTTGAGGAATTCGGCATATTTGCGCAGCACGTCGTCATCTTCAGGCTCAGAGACGACTGCTGTGCTTTGCATTTGCGTATCCGGACGACTAGCGGCGCGACCCTTGGCTTTGGCGTTGGCATGTTGCTTCATGTGACCTTTTCCAAACCATTCGGCGTGCCTGATTTGAACGACGGGGGCACGTGTTTTGGCATTAATTTTAAGAAAATGAAGTTCTCCGCCCGATGAAGACACGTATTTTTCAATTGGCTCAAGAATTAGCCCAACTTCGGTCAAATTTCGCTCAAAAATTGTTCGTTTGATGTCTGCAAGCATTTGTTCGCCGAGATGTGCGCGGGAGCTCCTAGTGTTTCGACGAGTGGTGCTGGTGTTGGCTGGAGTCACTCTCCAGACTAGAACAAAGTCAGCGTTTGGGCCAAGAGAAGTATTCGAGGCCATTTTGTCTTCAAAAAAGTACTGCGATACCTTCAAGGGACCAAATTTGCAATTTCGGGCCATTCGTTTGCAACAATGAACGACGACGACCGTCGCGTCGTTATGCGAACTTCGAAATCATTGTCGGTGTCAGTAGCCTGCTCGTGCACAATTTTTATCAAAATTTGAGCGCATTTATTTCTCAGAAATCATTTTTTTTTCATTAATTTCAACATTTTCGTTATCATTCTCAATGTCGCCAAATTTTTGTCGGTTGCGCCGTCGATTTTTTCGAAGTTCTCGCCTTGCAGAGCGCTGCTCTTCCGCTCTAGCGTCCTCGTGTGCTATAACGGCATCCATTGTCCAATAATTTTCGCGACGGATTTGATCACTCAATTTGCTCGGAACGTCCGGAATCAGCCATTTTAGGACGGCGACGATAACCGACACAACGTTCTGCAGTAGGGAAACAAAAAAGTTAGATCAAAATTAGGAATAATTTTGTAGTTGACAATTTCGACTTTTCAATTCTCACCTGGAAAACAACGACGAAAATCAGACGAACCATCCAGACTTCCCAGTAGAAAGTTGTTCGCTCAAATTTTTGATCACCGCCGAGGAAATAAAAATCCTTGTAGGACTGGTACCTGAAAATCGAGCCGAATAATGCCGAAATTTTGATCAAAACTCGGATTTTGATGGAAAATTAAAACCGCAGAATTGCAGACCTGCAAACTTTGACAGCCGTAACGTTTCCGTAAATGGACTGAAGTGGACTTGTCTCAATCATGTAGACAGGGCTGGTCGTGTTGAAAGATGCCAAGGAATGTTCTAAAAATCCATCCAAAGACCCGAATTTCATCCGATAGACCAATTTTGGGATAAAGTTGGAAGTCAAAGCGATGATGAAAGCCTGAGAGAAAAAATCGCTGGATCAAATTTGGGTCAAATAAGGTCAACAATTGACATGATTGTTACAATGCACACATTTGTAACGACTGCCAAACTGGAGACCGAGCTGAGGATTGTGTTCCAAGTCCCAATGTCCTTCACTCTTAGAGCTATTGGACGTTTGTGATTGTTCAGAAATTTTTTGGCGTCCCAGCGTAGCTCAAAAATATTGTTGAGGAGAGCGAACAATGGGGCCAGAGGGAAGGCAGCAACAAAAAGTGTCACGAATCCATACTGGAGGACTGTGAAAAAGAAAAGAGCATTGTTGCAGTTGCAACAATAATAGTTATTGTAAGATTGATTAAGATTAAGAAAATCGTCCAAGAGCAACTGTTGCTCTTGGACAATTTTTTTTTTTCAATTGTTGTCCTTGTCCTGTCAGTACCCATTTCCAAGTATTCCGAGAAAAGTGACTCCTCGTCCCAATCCAACAATTGGTAGTCAGAAGCCCATGGAGATTGGTTTGGGTCTTCGGATGGAAAAGGGTGACTCCCGTCCTTGCAAAAATCTCGAAACCTGAGTTGCTTCCATTTCTTGAGCAGAAATCTGCAAAGTTTTGGAAAACTTAGTACCAAATTTCAGGGTTGGATTTGCAGAAAATCGTACGGAATTCCCATTTCCTGGACCGCGTTTATGATTTGATTGCCAATCATGATGGTTGCCAATTGGACGCAAAGCTCTGTCATGCAACCCCCTGGGCCACACTAGACACAAGCAAAAAAAACTAAGGCTACAACCATCCGCTTTGAAAAGTTTTTGTACCAAAAAATTTGCACAATTTTTGCAAGATTGCAAAAAATTCTTACCTCTTCCTGCCGAAATCCAAAAGCCAGAGTGTAGCTGTGCGGCGAGCCCACAAAATTCCCTTTGAAGAACCCAACGTAAAAAATTGACGAATAGCAATTAACGAATTGCAGAAGGTACATTTTCATGGTCAAGCTATTATCGAATGAAGTTTGAGTTCGGTGCATCTCCAACTCTGTCAATCGGTTGGCCAACAATGCATATAACTGCAAAATACAAAATCACAACAATTAGATTTTTTCTCAAACTCTTGTTTGTGCAAAGTGCCAAATCTTGCCAAGTTTACCCAATTGAAGATGCAAATGATGATTAGATTGATGATGGCTGCGGTATTGTTCACAACAATTAAACTCCAGCTGTAAACGCCTGGGTTTTCGCGAGCCAGCCCACTCATGGCTACTGCGACTGATACACGGTAGACGATTACTCCAAGGACAGCCGCAATCGCCAAACTGATCTGAGAAGGTCAAGGTCAATGTAAAGTGAGGTCAGGCCAAAATTGAAATTTTATGAATATGGTGAACGACAACCTACCAAAAAGAGGACAGCAGACAAACTCAAAAGAGTGAATGGCATTTTCTGCCTCCAGTAGGTCACTTTGGGCTCATCTTCTCCCGTGATTCGGTTGGTTCTTACTCTTTCCGGGTGATTTTTATTCTTTTGTTTTGCTTTGGCATAGAATTGTGGGCGTGGTTGTTCTTGGCTAACGTCAAATCCAGTCAAGTCCCAACGGTGACTGATTTCTGCAGAGTAGCGTTTCCAGCATTCGATGAACACAGCGGCTGCATGTCGAAACGCAACAATCAAATCAACAATCAAATTGGATTTTGGCAGCCCATCGGCTGGTGGACGATGTGTACTAAATCTAAACTTACACCAAATTGACATGAGAAAAGCAAAGAGAAAAGTCGCATCGTTGTCGAAAAGATAAGTGAGCCGGGTGTAGAAACAAGTTTGGCGGAGTTCCCAGTAATCGCATAAATTGTTGCAGAGCGGACACATTAGGTCAGTCATGTTCGAGTTGCAAACGTCGGAGCTGTAAGGAATCAAAATTTTGCGACATTAGCTAAATACTTTGCGGAATTCCGCAAAGGTTCTCGGTCAATCCGAATTCGGTTTGTTTGCTTGCATTATGCATACCTGTGCTGATCATTGTAGAGCGTGAGCAATCCATACAGGAAGCAAACGAGTCCAACGACAGAGGCTGGGATCAACATGAAAGTGTAGAAACCGAGCCAAACAAAGTAAAGACCGATTTTGACGCCAAAGTAGTTTTTGACGAGGTCAAGGTCTTGAGTCCCTAAACTTTCTCGCAGAGTCGCCCATTCATTTCGGAGTTTTGTACGCAAAAATTCCTTTTGAAAAATGAGACAAACGATTGGATTGTTAAAAATTTAATTATTGACCTGTGACCTGTGACATGACCGCACGTGTAATTGCTTACGTCGTGAAGTGGATAAGCTCCCGTGTAAATCTCATCTTTGAGCAGCCGACGGATTCCAAAGGCAGAGTCCTCAATCTCCGAATATTTGGTCCGACTCAATATGAAGTCCACGATGGTTGACTTGTCGGTCGTCGTGAAAAAGTTGGGGTCGTTCGTGTCGAATCTGCAAGGTCATAGGTCACACAAATAAACGCAGTCATCGCAGAGCAAAAGTTACACAAAATGGACTCACAAATATTCTCTGTCTCGCGTGAAAACCGCGGTTAGTTTGGCGTTCTCTGGAAGTCCGGCAATCTGGACAGACAGAAAAATTAGCGAAAAATTAGCAAGTTCTGCGAAATTTGATAAAAATTTTGTTCACCTTCTTCATAGGTTTCCTTAACTTGAGGATTTCCGCATAGCTTAGCACAACTTCCGGCGGAACTTGAATCCCGATGAAATTGACGTTCTCCTCCCCCTCCAGCTCCTTGAGAATGAGTCCGACCCCTTCCAAATTGTCTTCAAAAATTCGTCGCTTCTCTTTCGACTGTTCAATATGTCCAGATTCGTGGTCTTCATTTGATTCCCAGGCTAGGACATAGTCGATTCGATCAAAACTTTTGACGAGACCTTCTGCTTCTAACTCAGTGTCAAACGGGCCCAAAGTTGCACCGTTTCTGTCCACGTTTCCGGCGTTCAATTTAATGGACTCTTCTTCCAAGTCCTCCGCGGACTCTTTTTTGAACTTGTCCATGAGGACGACGTCAACGTCAACCTGTGACCTTCGACTTTAACTGTATTTTTGGAAATTTTAACGCATTTTGCTCTTGCAAGTTGAAGTTGCAACTGCAAAATTGAAAATTAAATCCGCCTGCTCTTGCAAATAAGCAAGCTTTGCATGCATGCATTCAGGGTTTGCAGATTTTGCAGACTGGCTCATTCTGAGTTGTGAGAGATAAGGATTCGGTATCATACAATTTCAGAGTCAAATTGAGTCCGCGTTAACTACAATTATGCGCTAAATGCATAATCATATGTTTCGTTCTATTTGGTGAGATTTTGGTCCTCTCTGCCTGGCCTGGCCCGACGATGCGGAAGCTGAATTTGGCGACTGATAATGCTAATCAGTTAATCAGCTCACTTAACAAAAACTAACCAAAATAGTGCAGAGAGCAGTGCGAGTAGAAAATCCTGGAAATTAGTGACACAAACTCTGCAGAAATCTATGAAATTGCAAAGTTTCCATGAATGATTCAGAAAGTTGAGTAATGAAATTAGTTAGTAATGAATTTCACGTCAGAAACGAATTTGGCAATTATTTGTAATACAACTTTTTACTACTCAATTCTTATAGACACAATATAAAGCAGGAAACCACTAACCAGTACAGTACGAGATCCCCAAAAATATTTCAAACGTCAACAAATAAAATTACAAACTAATTCTGAGAATATGTTGTACTAGTCTTGCACTAGTAAGTAATAAATGCTGCATAATGCAAAAGCGTAATTTGCCGTATTCATAAAATAGACTAAATGCAAGGTATACAAAAATTATGAGCTTATTTTGGCCTTCGGTCTTGACCGAATAATTCTGCACGATGCGATGCCCGAAGGCAATTCAAAAGTCAAAGTCTTCAAAATATGTACTAAATGCGTCTTAACTAATAAATGCCTCAAATGCGTCCTTCCAAAGTCAAAAGTCAAACGTCAAACCTTGCGTTCGTTGCGTTGGATTTTTGAACGTTTTTTTTTGTACGTCTTCAGTTCAAGACTTCATTCCTTGGCTTTTAAAACCGAATCGTCTTCTTTTGAAATTCAATTCAGTTGAGTAGCCCTCTGGATCTGTCGTATAACTGATTGGTTTGGCGGCGGCAAAATGGTCAGACGATGATCTTGATTTGTCGTCGTCGTCAAACATTCCTCTTCTTACTTCTTGGACGTGGATGGCCACGGAGCCGTAGCTTCTTTGAGCCTCGGCAGAGTTTGGCGGTGGGGAGGCTGCCCTATAATTTTTCAAGAATAAATTGCAAATCAATAAATTAACATAATATGGTCACACCAGTTGCAAACTTTTACGACTAAAAGTTCAAAGGTGAAACCTGTTATAACTTTAACTTACTTTGCCCGAACAGAAGGAATTGGCGGGATGGCCAATCCAATCGCCCTCTTCGTCCCAGTCTCATAATCTCCAGTCCAAGGCTGGACAACCGTCGGAAGCGCAGTCGCATCGGGATTCATTTGATTTCTCTTCCAGTGATCTGGAGAAAGTTGACGAGGGCGCTCGGGTGAATTTTTGCCTTTGCCATTAAACTCCTGCTCTTCCCGACTACGTGATTGTTGGCGATTCTTGGAAACGGACTTTGACGGTGCCCTCGGAGGACTTTTGTGGCGCTCGACGGCCACGACGTAAGGGTCGAGGGATGCCGTGATGAATTCTAAGAGTTCTTTCTCACTCAGCTCCAGCTCATCATCTTCTTCTCCTTCCTCAGTCTCAGCCTCCTCAGCTCTCAACAAAGCGATAGTCATCAACTCTGCAAGTCTTTCCTTTTTGTCCTCGGACAAATGGGCGGTTCTTTTGCCGATTGCCAAGGTCAATTTATCGCGTCCGGACTCATTGTTGAGGTCATGAGGGTGTGGGGCTTGGCCGACGGGCAAGATGGGCGGGGGCATGGGAATTGAGTGCGGAATTGGTGCAATTGGAGCAATCGTCGTGTTGATACGTCTTGCGAATTCGGGAGAAGGTGACCTCGACCTTGAACACCTTCCAGTGTCCCAGGTTGTGTGTGGAATGATTTTACTGAGAATATTTTTACTCTTGGGGTAGTCGAGGACTACAGTCATGCTTTGAATGCTGTGCTTCAGTGCACCCAAAATATCACTTGGGAGGACGTTGTCTCCAGACTGAAATGTTAATTATTTGAATTAAAAGATTAGTGAAAAACCAGAAAAGGACAAAAATCAAATTCCTAAGTAATTTGTAAATTTACCAATCCATGGAATCTGTGTCTGCATCTGTAAATGAGTTCAATGAATTCCTCATTCGTGAGCAACGCATTGCAATTACCGCTTCCGGAAACCTCCATTCTCTCCGCCTGTCAAAACCACCGAAAAACATCTTGAATTTGCAATATTGCAATTGAAGGGGTCGTCACCAAGTCAAAATTTTGATTTAAGACTTGCTTGGTTCGGCTCGGCCACACGGTACTTACGATTTTGAAAAAGTCTAACACTTGAGGAGCCATTGAACCGAGTTGACCTTCTAGGGCTGTCAACCGTCTGAGCACTTGAAAAATATCGACTCGACCCAAGCTTGACTCTTTGGTCTTCGACGATGACTTGGAGGACGAGCATGATGAGGTAGGTGATGACCTTGGTCTTGGAATGCCTTGGACACGTGATTCATTCGTAGTAGGGGCTGTGGTTGTTGTACTCGTCACAACGCTGCTGGCGGTCCTCCAAGTTGACTTGTCATGATGCTGCGGTGGGCGAATCTGGAATTCATCTGCTGCTTTGGGCGAAGTCTCGTAGTCGCCAACGTCCCAATATACGAATGAATTCTTCGAATTCGAAGTCGTTCCATTTGAGTTCGAGTGCTCTGACGTCGACGTCGTCCCTTGCCGATTGATGGACGACGACGATGACGACGGTTTGGACTGTCCGATATTTTTACGATAACTTTGCAATGTGTTCAAGTCCATTCCAAACTTTTTCCTGATTTCGTCCCTGGAAATAAAATTGCATACATTGATTAGCGTGTCATCAGTAAATTTGTCAGGCACTAGGCACTTACAGTTTAGTGTTGAATTCAAGACGGAGAAGTGTCTCCATGCGTCTGGCCCAATATTCTTTCCACTCTGGAATGTAGTCGTAAGTCTCTGCATCTAATCCTGCGTCCTCGAGAACGGCTGCCTTGTGTTCCCAAAATTCTTTCCACTCTTTTGCGTATTTTGGGTGTTGTTCTGGATAATCAGCGAGTGTGTTTCCTCTCGTCTCAAACTCCATCGCTAGGCTAAAATTATCAACAAGACGGCTATTAAATATGCAAGAATTGGCAAAATTTCTAGACATAAGTAAAAACGAATAAAATTTAATCTGTTCAACTGCTGAGTACTTACTTTGCCTCTGCATTTTCCATGCCCACCCAATCTGCCTCCATTTCTGCGGTCCAAACTCCGCCCATCGTGAGTGCGGCTCTTTCATCAAACAGCTGATTTTGATAGCTTTCTGCAGACGCAGTCAAGTTAAAGTGTCCATTTGTGAGCGAAGGACTTCGGCTTGGACTCTGATTTTTGTCTCTGTGACGCTTTCTACTACTTCGAGTCTCACTCGTCTTGTTACTCTTGGAAGTTGACGGGGATCTGGATCTGGAGCGAGAGTTAGACTTGTTCCTTCGTTTAGATTTTGATTTTTTAGAAGTTTTTCGGCTTGCTACTTCCGCCGAGGACGGCTCTGGACTTGGAGGACTCTTGCGACTCGGACTCATCAAATCGATCAACTCAACTGGAGGGCGGATATAAGGTATTTCAATGACAGAGTCGTCAAACTCGTCATCATCGTCAGAGTCTCTGCCTCCTGCTTCTGACGGCTGTTCGCCAGCATAGGACAACCACTCCTTGGTTGACCTTTTTAGAATGTCAACTGTGCGGCTGAAGTCAAAGACAAGAATGCAGACGTCTTTGTAGTCATCGTCACTCAAACGTTTCATACCACGGACGATTTCCTCCTGAAAAAAATACGATTTGGTTAATAGTCTGTCTCCGGAGTTTTCGTGGCAAAAACTGAGGTCCAGGTGGAAGTCCGAGAGTACTGATTAAATTCGAGTGTGACTGAACTGATGACAGTGACATTCATTGTGATTGTCTTTTGTCTTACTTCTTTGGTGGCCGCAGCCAGAAATTCTGCTCCGGAGGATGACGATGTCGAGGATGAAACTAAGCGCGGAGTCCTTGGCTTGTCAACTTTTGTCCCCGCAAGAATCCTCTTTTTCATTTTCTTTTGAATTTTATTCCAACCACGAATAACGGCTTGGAGAACATTTTGACCTCGGTCAAGATCCAAACACCGACTCACGACTCTCTCAAAAATGGAATCGTCCAAAACGCCAAAATTTTCAACCAGGTAATTCTGTAAAATGTTCAAAACACAAGAATATGCAAAAGGTCAAAGGTCAACCCATACTCAAGATAAAAATACAAGACGCAATTTTGCGAGGGAATTCATTCAAGACAAAGGAAGAATATTTGCGTAATTTGTTACCACGTCTCTTGAGGGCACGTTTCCCTTCGTTTTGCTCTTCTTCTTGCTACTGCTACTGCTCGACATGATGGACAACAATGATGGTAAAGAGTTGACAACAATTAATTAAAAGTGCCAACAATAAAAAAAAAATCCGAAGCGGTTTTCGGAGTGGATGAAGCACATGAGTCGAGTCTAGCCAGGAACGGATATGAATAAAGAAATAAAAATAGTCAATACGTATTCAGAAAGTGGCGGAGTTTCCCGCGTGTAAAGTGCATGCTTGCACGCTGCGAGCAAGCACGTGCTCCGATCCCCGAAGAAAAAAAATTTGTGACTACAAAAAAAACATTCATCAAAAATCAAAATGATCGCAAATTTGCAAAATCATAAATTGATCAAATTGGAGTAGAAAAACCTGATATACCAATGCGAAATAAAAAATATGAATCAATACATAATTTTTGTTATCAGTTGTTAACCCTCTTGTCATTTAATAGAAATTTCAGGGGCAAGACAAAAGGATACAGAACTCGTAATTTACATATTTTTCAAATACTACACGAAATTTAGATAATAACTTCAAAAAATGCAAAATTTGATTAACGAAAATGTACATGATTCAATACATTTATATTCTTTCGATTTTTAATCCAATATTGGTGATGTTAGAATTTTTTTATTGCGTAGTTGAATAGGCATTGGCTGCATCTTCTTTAATTTCCGAAAGTTAATACGCTTATTGGAACAACCGACTGCCACATGGCCCAGCTGACGACACTTGTAGCAAAGGGCGTCTGGGTCGTGAGGACGACGCAGAATGACTGTTTTTGGATTGGCATTGTTGGCAATTATTGTTGAGGCGGACGTGGATAGTGGATGGCTGTGACTGTGACTGATACCTTGACTCTGGCAGTGACAAGGATTCAAAGTCTGCAAAATAAAGCACTAGCGTAGGGTCTGGCCCGAATAGTTTACAACACAGAATATTCAGAATTCGATATTCAGTATATTTGAGTTTTGGCCGATTCTGGATATTCACAGTTTGTTACCTTGGCCACTTCGGAAGTCGTAGGCTCTGCATAACCTAGAATTGACCTCGTCCTCGAGAAGGATTCTTCCCAAGCCTTTTGACCTAGGCTTCGAGCTCCTCCTTGGCCATTAGTTTGAGCTTGAGCTTGAGCAGCGTCATTTGGATTTGGGGGTGACCGTGATCGTCTTGCAAAGTCTTCAAAACAAGTTCTAAGAAAGGAGTCTATGGAGTCCGACACAAAAATGAGTAAATCTTCTTGAGAAATTTGAGTTCGGCCGTCAATCATGAGCCTGTCGCTCAAGGCTTCTGCGAACCGAACTTTTTCAGTTGCAGGCAAGTGAGCCATGCGTTGCTGAATTTTGGGTTGGAGATTCTGCTGGGTTGATGAAAAGTCTCTTGAGTTTGAGTCTGAGGCTGAGGACTCAGTTTGGAAGTCTTTGTCGTGATTGTTGAGATGAGGTTGACCTTGAGGGACGGCTGAAGGAGTGGCAGGAGGAGGAATTGAATGGCCGATTGTTGCAGAAATTGACGGAGTGACTGCTTGGACAGGAACAACAACTGCAGGAGCAGGATGAGTAGTAGGTGTTGGTGTTGGTGTTGGAGACGTGTACAGAGTGGGAGCATATTTTGCTTTGAGGGCTTCTCTGAAAAAAAATTTAACAAGAACGAAAATTAAATTATGACACTCAATTTTGATTAAATTTGACGAATTTTGCTTACAATTTGGTGTTGAGTGTGACCCGAAGAAGTGCTTCAAGCCGCGTCGGCCAGTGTTCTTTCCATTCTGGGAAAAAGTCGCGTTTGTCTGTGTCTGGAACTGTCCATGTTTTCCGTTTCAAAAAGTCTTTGTGCTCATCAGCATAGTTTGGATGTTGGTCTGGGAATTCAGTGAAGTGGGTCTTAATCTGCTCAAATTCAGCCATGATTCTATACGAAACAACAACCAGCAAAACAATGAATGAAGTTCAAAATTCAACACTAAAAATTCAGTGAAACTAAAAAATTTGCTCTTGTGTCTTGCTCATTCATTTTTCGAAATTTTGGCGTAAAATTTTTATCCAAGTCAACTAACTACAATTGAATTAACTACGATTTACGATACGACAACGTCGACTGACTAAAAGATTGATTGAACTGAATTGTCTACAATATTCACGATTTTTGCATTAATCATAATTTGCGGGTTTTGGGTTTGGCAGTTCTTACTCACTCTGTTTGCTCAGCTTCCATCGTTTCCGAGCTTTCGAGTTCTTTGGCACCGAAATAATTGTCAGAAAATTATGAAGAACTGATCAATGAACACCAACAATTACAATTACAAGGGAACCAAAGTTCACTTGGCGGTTGCTAAATAAAAATTGACACTCAAAATCTCAAATGTAAAGAATTTAATTTTTAATTGTTGTTGTGAAATTTCAAGATCAAAAATTGAACGGAATCTCGTGGTCCCGCTGCAGCAGCAGGATGCCCTTCCAATTTTGGACTTTATGGGTCGCTCTTTATGCGAGTTACATTTACA